>OV277348.1:21688927-21811427 GCA_922984085.1 Sicus ferrugineus | reverse complement strand
TGGTATATGTGTATTTACATTCTTACTACTACTATTTAAACTTACATCTAAACTACTATCTACATTTCTTAAAATACACTCAAAGTCGCTATAAACTACAATCTGTACATCTAACTTACGTTCTAAATTCTTAAAACTACTATAAGTGATGCCTCCTCCTTTTGGGGCATCACCGTCACCACCTTTTTGCATACTTCCTTGTGCTTCTCTGCAGTAGTCGCATTGTGCGAGTACTGCAGGCAGCTGTTACAAAAATACGCCCTGTGTTGGTGGTTTGTTTGCTGACTTTTGATTAATCTGTAAAGAGAAAAGAGCGAAAGCACAAAATTAGTGCTATGAAAATCATTAATCATTAGTTTTAATTTAAATCACCTCGACATGCTCTTTATCCACACGTAGTGGGACCGCTCCTCCTACTGAACCAGCAGGAGGTTTATGTGGGAGGACTTCTCCTGCTTGGTAGAGTAATAAGGTCCCACGATGCTCCCGATCTCCTCATCATATCCAAACACATTTATACTGATGTTTGAATTTATTGCTTCGAATCGGGAGACTTGATTTAACGGCAGTGGGAACGTTAATGCGTTGAAATTTAACGACACACCATTATCCAATACTATTAGAGACTTCAATGTTATTAATATGATAGCTGGAAGGTCTATGTTGATTGCAATCTGATGGATTTACGGCCGATATTATTGCCCACTTGAAGTAGATTGCGTCGTCATTTTTGACATTGACACACGCATGCTTCTCCTGCAGATTCGGGAGTGGGATGTACGACGATGCCTTCAGAGGCCGATATTGATTAACATTAACCTCCACGTGGCATATTTTAACCAACGACCAGCCACTGTCCCTTTCCTGGAACTCGGACTTTTTTTTCCGTAGCTGGTCGTGCATATCATTGTATATGTTTGCCAACTCTTCGGCCCGGTTAACCATTATCATTTTCGATTGAAATGATTTAATTTCAACAATCATTTCATCATCATTAGTTATTTTAACTATTTTAACTCAGCATATATCTCCATACTGAATTTATATGCTGAGTGTTTCATTAATAACTTTCGCAGAGCAGCCAAAACTGCCTCCTCAGCCTTTTTAAAAAACAGCTCCGGTATTAACAAACCCTCATCATCATTCTCCAACACATATGTCTCAATTCTGCCATTAAAGGCAGACTTTATTAATTTTAGATGTCCGTTTATTGGGACCCAACAATTCTTTTTATTGGTCCGAACATGATGGGCCCAATCTTTTTGTAAGACGTTTTCGTTGCAATTGGGGCAACGAATATGAGCTGGTAATGATGATGATGCTGTTGATGTTGAAGGCTGAGGATTGGTTGAATACGCTGCTGTTGCTACTGACGATGATGATGAATGAAGGTGAAATTTAGTGTTATGCGTCTGAAGGGCATCACGTCGACGAAATTTTGTCCCACATTCGCTGCAATCGAATGTCTGCTTCTCGTGCTTCGACACTACGTGACGTTTAAGGTTGCGCTTTTCAGAAAACATCTGACCACACTCGGTACAAATAGACCCTTTCATAATATTGGAAATGGTGGTGTTGTTGATGCTGTTGTTGCTGTTGTCGTTGGCAACCATGGTAGTAGTGGTGGTGACGGTGGTGGTGGCGGTGACGGTGGAGGCGATGTTGATGTTGTTGTTGTTGGTTTTATTGATGTTGTTGGTGTTGTTGGTTTTATTGATGTTGTTGTTTCTGCTGTTGTTTCTGATGTTCTAGGTGCTGTTATTGCTGTAGATTCTGTAAATTAAAAGAATATATTAAACACAGAAATCTACAGAAAAGAAAATATTAAATATATTTGCATTACAATATATTATTTTATATTTTTTTAAAAATTGTTGTATTATGAATACAATTATAATTATACTTGTAAATACTTTCAACTATTAATTATTAATTAATATTTATTAGAGACTATTTTAATGTAGGTATTTATTTTATATATAAATTTACTTACCTTGTAAATAATGTGGTTTTCCTTATCTGTAGTTGTTATTGGTGTTGTTGTTGTTGTTGGTGTTGTTGTTGTTGAAGACTTTTATTTAAGTTTTTCACTTTCAAAATGTTTGTCTTTGACCTTTTCAAAAACCTTTTTATTTAAGTTTTCACTTTCAAAATGTTTATCTTTGACCTTTTCAAAAACCTTTTTATTTAAGTTTTCACTTTCAAAATGTTTGTCTTTGACTTTTCCAAAAATCTTTTTATTTAAGTTTTTTCACTTTCAAAATATTGTCTTGACTTTCAAAATGTTGTGTGCACTTTCCAATATCTTTTCCAAGTTTTTCACTTTCAAAATATTGTCTTGACTTTTTAATTTTTAAAATTTTTTACTTTTTTTTAAATCTTTTTATTCTTACTTTAATTTTTGATAAAAATCAAATATTTTCTTTTTTTATTACTGCACAATTTTATTAGGCACAAGTA
The DNA here is from genome assembly GCA_922984085.1 of Sicus ferrugineus. NCBI lineage: Eukaryota > Metazoa > Arthropoda > Insecta > Diptera > Conopidae > Sicus > Sicus ferrugineus. Next base: position 21,808,967 of record OV277348.1, on the reverse strand, counting down.
AAAACACAAGCGACTTCAGCACTTCTATATCCAAATACTGAATGAAGTCTTAGTATAAATTTTCAGTCCTTTATACTCCCAGCTGAACCCTTCTAAAATAAAAAAAAGAAGAAGAAGCATTCCAACAGAAAAAAAGCGAAATTAAAATAAAAAAATCTGAATATGTTCAATCATGTTCGTCTCAGTTCCGCCTAATTTCATTGCATTCTTCGGAAATGTTTACATTAATTTAATTCCAGCAAATTCGAACCAAGCTACAGTTCGGTCCCAAGCAATTAAATAAACAATACAAAACGCTCTGCCTCTCCCACGTTACTTACGGTTTTATACCGAATTTTCCAAGAATTAATTAAGCTAATTCCAAGAATTAAGAAAACAATAAAATGTAAAATTTATACATGCACATTCATTTCCATATTCCCAGCTGAACCCCTTCTAAAATAAAAAAAAGAGGAAGAAGAAGAAGCATGTCAACAAGAAAACGAAATTGAGATAAAAAATCTGAATATGTTCAATCATGTTCGTCTCAGTTCCGCTTAATTTCATTGCATTCTTCGGAAATGTTTACATTACTTTAATTCCAGCAAATTCGCGCCAAGCCACAGTTCGGTCCCAAACAATTAAATAAACAACAACAACTAGAACAGTACTTCTGCTTACGCAGCCTCTGCTTAGGCAGCCCCACGCTCCAGATCACGCGAAGCTACAGTTCGATCCGTTAACTTTATGTTTACATTAAATTTCACTACGCTTCTGGGGCGGCGTCTCAAAAGCGAAGCAATTAAATAAACAACAACTACAATACACTTCTGCTTAGGCATCTTCTGCTTAAGCAGCCTCTGCTTAGCAAGCTGCCACCCGCGACCGCCGCTGCTGCTCTCCCCAATACTCACATACCACACGTCTCTCCCCTCTGTTGTTGTTGTTGTTGTTGTTGGTGTTGTTGTTGTTGTTGTTGTTGTTGTTGAAGACTTTTATTTAAGTTTTTCACTTTCAAAATGTTTGTCTTTGACCTTTTCAAAAACCTTTTTATTTAAGTTTTCACTTTCAAAATGTTTGACTTTGACTTTTCCAAAAATCTTTTTATTTAAGTTTTTTCACTTTCAAAATATTGTCTTGACTTTCAAAATGTTGTGTGCACTTTCCAATATCTTTTCCAAGTTTTTCACTTTCAAAATATTGTCTTGACTTTTTAATTTTTAAAATTTTTTACTTTTTTTAAAATCTTTTTATTCTTACTTTAATTTTTGATAAAAATCAAATATTTTCTTTTTTTATTACTGCACAATTTTATTAGGCACAAGTAAAAACACAAGCGACTTCAGCACTTCTATATCCAAATACTGAATGAAGTCTTAATATAAATTTTCAGTCCTTTATACTCCCAGCTGAACCCTTCTAAAATAAAAAAAGAAGAAGAAGCATTCCAACAGAAAAAAAACGAAATTGAAATAAAAAAATCTGAATATGTTTAATCATGTTCGTCTCAGTTCCGCCTAATTTCATTGCATTCTTCGGAAATGTTTACATTAATTTAATTCCAGCAAATTCGAACCAAGCTACAGTTCGGTCCCAAGCAATTAAATAAACAATACAAAACGCTCTGCCTCTCCCACGTTACTTACGGTTTTATACCGAATTTTCCAAGAATTAATTAAGCTAATTCCACGAATTAAGAAAACAATAAAATGTAAAATTTATACATGCACATTCATTTCCATATTCCCAGCTGAACCCCTTCTAAAATAAAAAGAAGAAGAAGAAGAAGCATGTCAACAAGAAAACGAAATTGAGATAAAAAATCTGAATATGTTCAATCATGTTCGGCACAGTTCCGCTTAATTTCATTGCATTCTTCGGAAATGTTTACATTACTTTAATTCCAGCAAATTCGCGCCAAGCCACAGTTCGGTCCCAAGCAATTAAATAAACAACAACAACTACAACAGTACTTCTGCTTACGCAGCCTCTGCTTAGGCAGCCCCACGCTCCAGATCACGCGAAGCTACAGTTCGATCCGTTAACTTTATGTTTACATTAAATTTCACTGCGCTTCTGGGGCGGCGTCTCAAAAGCGAAGCAATTAAATAAACAACAACTACAATACACTTCTGCTTAGGCAGTTTTTGCTTAAGCAGCCTCTGCTTAGCAAGCTGCCACCCGCGACCACACACACATTCCCACAGTCGCTTGACTCATAAAAATCTTAATGTGATATCCTACAACAATTATTCCAAAGGCAAGCATCTTGCCGCTGCTGCTCTCCCCAATACTCACATACCACAAAACACGTCTCTCCCCTCTCTCTCCACCTTCTTCCCCAGCATCTCACCAACCGACCGACTGATCGTCTGTCCGTCCGCCAGCCGCCAGGGTTGCCACAGAACAAAATCCCTTGGAAAAAAATTTCTCGAAAATTCCACGAAAACTCTCCAAATCCCAACAAAAAAATCCCCACAAAAAGTCCTCAAATCCCCACAAAACATCCCCCCACAAATATCTCATGTCAAAATTCCTCGATCTGGCAACTCCGTTTGCCACTCATATAGTCTTTCTCACTCCTACACACACTACGCCCACTGTCTCGCTCTTACATACACAGCGCCCCTTAGATGGAGCGCTCCATCGAAATACACAGGAGGAGCTATGTTCCAGAACGTACATATCCCTACTACTTATAGCCGATTTCCCATTTTTACGAAAATTGAATAAAAACTCAGCATATGATGGCTTTGTGAAAAAACCACCGATAGGATTGCGATAATATTTACAGCATTTCTTCTCCAGACTTCTGGCTACAAGGTTTATATAGTTAGAACGCGTATTATTTTCGTTTACGACAGTTATAGCCTATTTTCCATTTTCATGAAAATTGGATAAAAACTCAGCATCCGATGGCTTTATGAAAAAAATAAAACACCGATAGGATTGCTATGATATATACATCAATTTCTTCTCCAGATTTCTGGCTACAAGGTCCATGTAGTCACTATCCGTATTTTTTGATATTTATTACGTATTATTTACATTTACTACAGTTATAGACGATTTTGATCAGGTAAAATAATAAAATTAATTAAAAATATCTCTAAAAGTATGCAATGTTTCCACTTAGGGAGGAGTTAATTGTTTCTGAATTCGCCGTTGCATACCATTGGTTGCTTTGAATTCGTCGTATGCTGAGTTGAATTCGTCATATGCCAACTTCACGCCAGTCTTTTTGTAAATCAACGGGCTCGACCTTTTAAAAAAATTTTAAATGTGTTTATTTTGTACACGGTATAAAATATTTGTATAATACGGGTGGATTTCGAATAGAGAAATTGTAATGAATCTTAAAGAAAATATTGTTTTGTTTATATACAGATAAGTATGTTTTTATTCAAATAAGTTATAATGAAAATAAATAATCGAATACATAATAAATAATCGAATAAAAATAATTACAATTAATTTCCGCTCTGGTGCTATCGGGGTGCAAATTCGCTTTCTATTCTATTGTAGTTTTTGATACATACTTTAAAATAGATTCTATAACTTTATTTGAAATGTAGTTTATTATAGTCTGTAATGTGTTCACTTGTATATTTTACCTTGCCTTACCATTAAGTAAAACTTATACTTACCATCAGAAGTATTATGTAGCTGTATACTAAGTATTGGAAGCATTTAATTTTTTTGGACAAAGTAAGTTCCTGCATAATTTTATATAGTGTAAAATATGTTTTAATTTTTCTAAAATTTTTTCAGAAACTTTAACATTTTAACGCCATTAACTACCCGACGAAAAATAGTTTGCAAGAATTTGAAATTATTATTTGCTCTTAAATTATTTATGCTGCTATATTCCTCCAAATTATGTGTTTTGTATTTTCAGAATATGAAACCATATTTTTATAGTATATTGCGGAGAAAATTAATGTGTAATCAATATTAAATACTTAAACCTTTGAAATAATATACTTTATATAATATAATCAACTGCTCTTTATCATTAAATTATTTATTATATTTAATAGTTATTATGATTTTATTCGATTCTCTTATATCCATAGTTGCTGCACAAAATGGTTCGAAATAATTTAGAAACACGTATATATGTATGATTTTAACACACTCTAGCTTATTTAAAATATGTACTTTAAAGTAAAAATATTGCGATTGTTTTCTCGATTCATATATGTATATATTTTTAACGAAACCAAAAAAATCAACTTCAAATATTTCGCAAAACTGCTGTTGTTAGTCCATAAAAAACTTGTTTTACTTGGAGAGCAATTATCTATAACAGAACTTGTATTCTGCGCTCCTGAATGTCGATTTAGGAGCGCAATACCAGGTTTTCCTTGTCATCGAACTAGTGTTGTTAACTTAAATAGCTTCTCATGAAATCATGAAATTTTTAGTCCTGGTACAAGAATAAGGCACTTTTTTAAGATAACAATTTTTTCGTAGGATAACCGCTGTTATATTATTTTTCTGTTCTTTTGATATTATTTTTTTCTTTAATTTTTAAAAAAGGACGTGGTCGGCACATTTCAAAAATATCTATCAAATGATGGCATTCCAACATAAGAACCATGAGGGAGATAGCAATATATTAAGGAGGCAGCAATATATGAGTTGTAACGACACGTAAGGGTTTCCCCCCCTTGCTCCCAAAACACATTTCTCCACACCTATTGTAGAGGTAGGAAGTGAAGAATGGCATGTTTGTATTAGGGTTTCGGCACATAACAAGTGTGTGCACGGGAAGTGCTGCCTAAGCAGAGATAGTGCTGTTGCAGAGTGCAGCAGGCGCGGTGTAAAAGAAATGCAGATGTTTTTGAAAAAATGTATTGCACATCCGTATTGTATTGTCCGCCAACATCTTTAAGGGGACAAGGAGACAACCTGAAAGTAAAAGTGTCGAGTTTCTAGACCCTAGCCCATATTTGTAGAGAATTTCTTAATATATTATTATTAAAATTTATTATCGCGCTTGTTTAGACGTTCAGGATTGTGTACATTTCTAGTACGTATGTCGCAGATTGTTGTTTTTGTTTTATCGACTAAGAGATCTTATGTGACATTTTAGATCATTATGTTTTGTCGATGAGATGCCCGCCTGTCAACGGATATCTTCAACAGTCAGGTTTCCAACTCACCCATAAAACATATTTGTTATGTATGTTTCAACGAAATCACTGAAACAAAGGTGTAGAATTTTATAGCAGACAAACAGACATACTAGAAGTAAATTTTATCTATATAGATATTTAAAAACAACTTCTTAACTCTTAAATCTAAAGATGCATTTGTGAGCATGTTAAAAAGCTATTTTCTTTTTATAGTACATAATTTGGTACTTTACGAATTATGTTGCTATCCTGGCTCCGTGAGGTGAAAAAACTAAAAGTTTCTCTTAAAATTCAGTGATAAATTTAAAACGTAAATGATGTAAGGGTAAGCGACAAAGCGACTAGGCTTGATGGAGATGTTTAGGGTAAAAGCTTAAAACTGTTTTTTGCTGTTGTTTTCTTTTTTTGTTGTTTTAGTAGCGTTTGGCTACTGGAGTTGTATGCATAACCCGGTTCTGACTCACAACAACAACACGTAAAAAGCATATATCCTCATGAGGGTTGTGAGGATTAAACCTCACGACGGAGTCACCAGGTCAAGGGATTCTTCATGCGAATGGCAAACGGGCCAGATCGAGGGATTTTTCATGGGATATTTTGTGAGGATTTTGAGATTTTTTGGATGCTGGCCGACGGGCAGACGGTCACTTGGTCGCTCTGTCGGTCGGTCAGCCGGCCAGTGGGAAGACACGTGATATGTGAGTATTTAGAGATCATAAATGGCAAAATATGCAAAGTGAGTGTGAATGTCTAATTTGTGAACGGATTGAGCTGTGGATTTGCATACATAGTCTGAAGCGCGGAGATGTTATTTTAAGAAATTTGAAGCACACCCCGTTGTTCTTGATGTTTTTAGTTAGAATCGAACTGTACCTCGACTCGAACTTGAAGGGAATTAAATTAATGTAAAAATATCCGAAGAATATGGTGAAATTAGACAAATCTGAGCCGGACATGACTGAAAGTACTATATATGTATTTTTTATCTCAATTTCGTTTTTGTTGGTAGGCTTTTATTTATTTTTAAGGGTTTCAGCTAGAGTATGAAACGACCAGAAGTTATAATCGAACTTCATTCAGAGTCTGAATTTAGAAGCAACTCTGTGAAAGTTAATATAAAGAAAAATACTTGGAAATTATCTTAAAAAGTAGAAATATGAAGAGAAGACGAAAACTTAAAGTAATTTTAAAAAATGAAGACAATTTTAGAAATTCTAGAAAGTGAAGACAGCATTTATAAAAGTGAAGAAAACTTTAATTGAAAAAACTTAAATCAAAACAAAAAGTGGAAAAAATCTAAACTATTAAAACAAAATTTTAGAAAGGAAAAATGTTTCTAGATAAAATTTTTTTATAAAAGTTAGAGAGTGAGGGAAAAATTTTAGGAAAACATTAAAAAGAAGTCAAGTCTTAAGTCGGAAAATCTAAAACTAAAATAGAAATTTTGAAAAAGTGAAGAGAACAAGCTTAAGACAACAACCATAATAATAATATAACAACAACAACAGCAGCAGTGACAAGAAAAACAACAAAAACAGCATCAGTAATACCAACAAAAACAACAGCAACAATATAACAACAACAACAACAATATAACAACAACAACAGTAGCAACAACAACAATACATCAAGTATTTGCGAGGTAACAGGCTTATTCTGTAAACTCACATCCTGCTTTCAGTTCCTGCGTTCAAATGATCAAAAACGAGGTATTCTGTAAGCGTACAGAAACATGGGATGGGAACTCGTAAGAATTGACCGGGTTTTGCTTTTATTTGACATTCTTCATGTGTTTATATACTATTTCAATCGGCATAGTGTTACCATGTATAATGAATGCTAAGTATTAGAGCAATTGCTTAAATGAGATCTCCCACATTTTTATACATGAAACATTTATTTATTTGCTAAATTGTGTCATGATTTTAAATGTTGAACATTTTTAAAATTTTCAACATAATCTCAATATTCTTCAACATAATCTCTTAAAATTAAGTAATTTTGTATGTAAATTTCGCAATTTCTTATGTAAATTTAATGTGGCGTAACCTGGCAACAATGGTTAGCGTCATGGAAAATCATCAATTAAGTAGAGAAGGTGCATTGTGTGAAAATATTGAAGTTTTATTGTGAAAATACTACGAGGTACTAAGATTTACTTGGAATTGGGATTGGCGTCCGCTTAAGAGCACTCAGCCAGGACGAGGTACTAAGATTAACTTGGAATTGGGATTGGCGTCCGCTTAAGAGCACTCAGCCAGGACGAGGTACTAAGATTTACTTGGAATTGGGATTGGCGTCCGCTTAAGAGCACTCAGCCAGGACGAGGTACTAAGATTTACTTGGAATTGGGATTGGCGTTGGCTTAAGAGCACTCAGCCAGGACGAGGTACTAAGATTTACTTGGAATTGGGATTGACGTCCGCTTAAGAGCACTCAGCCAGGACGAGGTACTAAAATTTACTTGGAATTGGGATTGGCGTCCGCTTAAGAGCACTCAGCCAGGACGAGGTACTAATATTTATTTGGAATTGGGACTGGCGTCCGCTTAAAAGCACTCAGTGAGGACGAGGTACTAAGATTTACTTGGAACTGGGTTTGGCGTCCGCTTAAGAGCACTCAGCCAGGACGAGGTACTAAAATTTACCTGTAATCGGGATTGGCGTCCGCTTAAGAGCACTCGGTCAGGACGAGGTACTAAAATTTACTTGGAATTGGGATTGGCGTCCGCGTAAGAGCACTCAGCCAGGACTAGGTACTAAAATTTACTTGAAATTGGGATTGGCGTCCGCTAAAGAGCACTCGGCCAGGACGAGGTACTAAATTTTACTTGGAATTGGGATTGGCGTCCGCTTAAGAGCACTCGGCCAGGACGAGCTTCTAAAATTTACTTGGAATTGGGATTGGCGTCCGCTTAAGAGCACTCAGCCACTACGAGGTTCAAGGTTTGACGACTTACCACTTGGAGCACGAGATTCCAAAAGAGATCGAATTCAGCGCGGTGGGCCCTTTTATACACCGATCAAAACAACTTCGCTGCAGTCGTTGTTCTTGTGCACATTCCGGAATTTTCTAATGTGCATAGCGACAAACAACGTACTTGTTGTTGTTGTGCTTATTTCTAGAAATATTTCTTGTGGTTTTGTTGGTAGCTTCCCACGCTCTAGTTTAATTTTTGCTTGCTGGTTTCGCGTCTCAGTCTTTGTTGTAGTTGTTGTAAACAGTATTCCACCTGATTTTATTGGTAATTTCCCAAGGCTCTGCTTGCTGGTTTCGCGTCTCGGTCTGTGTTGTAATTGTTGTAAAAAGTATGTGGTTCATGTATTCTGTGTGACTGTTGTTTTTTGTCCCTTTGTTGGCAAGCGAGTTAATGTGGTTGTTGTTGTTATTGTTAGCTTTGCATATCTTCTCCTTTGCTACGTTGCCTTTCTTTTTTTTTTCTTTTTATTGTTGTTGATAGAATTAAATCCACCTGAAGTTGGGTCCACACAACCCAGGTCACCGCGTTTTCAGTTTACTCGGTTTACTTCAGTTTAGAGCACTCGGTCAGGACGAGGTACTAAAATTTACTTGGAATTGGGATTGGCGTCCGCGTAAGAGCACTCAGCCAGGACTAGGTACTAAAATTTACTTGGAATTGGGATTGGCGTCCGCTAAAGAGCACTCGGCCAGGACGAGGTACTAAATTTTACTTGGAATTGGGATTGGCGGCCGCTTAAGAGCACTCGGCCAGGACGAGCTTCTAAAATTTACTTGGAATTGGGATTGGCGTCCGCTTAAGAGCACTCAGCCACTACGAGGTTCAAGGTTCGACGACTTACCACTTGGAGCACGAGATTCCAAAAGAGATCGAATTCAGCGCGGTGGGCCCTTTTATACACCGATCAAAACAACTTCGCTGCAGTCGTTGTTCTTGTGCACATTCCGGAATTTTCTAATGTGCATAGCGACAAACAACGTACTTGTTGTTGTTGTGCTTATTTCTAGAAATATTTCTTGTGGTTTTGTTGGTAGCTTCCCACGCTCTAGTTTAATTTTTGCTTGCTGGTTTCGCGTCTCAGTCTTTGTTGTAGTTGTTGTAAACAGTATTCCACCTGATTTTATTGGTAATTTCCCAAGGCTCTGCTTGCTGGTTTCGCGTCTCGGTCTGTGTTGTAATTGTTGTAAAAAGTATGTGGTTCATGTATTCTGTGTGACTGTTGTTTTTTGTCCCTTTGTTGGCAAGCGAGTTAATGTGGTTGTTGTTGTTATTGTTAGCTTTGCATATCTTCTCCTTTGCTACGTTGCCTTTCTTTTTTTTTTTCTTTTTATTGTTGTTGATAGAATTAAATCCACCTGAAGTTGGGTCCACACAACCCAGGTCACCGCGTTTTCAGTTTACGTTTATTAAAAACGGGCTAGGTTGCGCTGCAGGTCAGGTTCTACACCCGGAGTTTTTATTTATTCATTGTTAATTATAAATGTGAAGCACAATAAGACATAAGTCTTTTATAGTACATTGATTGGTAACTTATAATAGTAATCAAGAAATAGAGACGAGATAGGATCAAATACATAACTAAATACTAAAATTAATATACGAAAGAGTAGAAAGCAAAGACAGAGGAAGAAATGAGAGTGTAGTAACCATCAAGAATAGAGTTAACTGAAGTATGTAGCAATAGCCCGTCTAAAACTAGCACCCCGACTATCACAGTTATTCTACTAGGCAGAGAATTCCATAACCTGACAGCATTGACGTAGAAGAATCTGCTTGCATTTAAAGATTTACAGCTACGCGTAATGAGTAGCAAGCTTCTACGGGTATGGCCAAGTTGTAATTTCTCATACAAATAAGCTGGAACCTTGGCGTGAATCAGTTTGTGTAAGAAAACACAGTTTCTAATTTGCAATTAGCAAACAATATTATAGCCTAGGATTCTATTCCTGTATTGGGCCAGGTGAGCATACGCACGAAGGCCAAAAACATATCTGGTAGCATGATTAAAAGCAACCGCCAATTTTAGAGAAGATTGTGAATCAAGCTTACTATAGACCACGGAAAAAAATTATATATGGGGAAGTAATTCTTCTTTTCTATTGGATCACAAGTTTCCTCCTTGTATCGGGTGGGGTGAAGGTAGCACAAAACCGCAACCTACGTAAAGTAAGGTACATTTTACGAACCACATTATTGATATGATCAGTACAGCTAAGCTTGCTGTTAATGCAATAACCGAGGTTAGTGACTGACGTAAACGTGCTTAGTTTTCGATTTTCTATAAACACATCGGGAAGGTCACAAAATGAATGTTTACCCTTAAAAACGGGTAAAATTTTCGTTTTAGAAACATTAATAATGAGCCCGTTGCAGTCAGTCCAATCTTTATCCTCTTCAAATCATAATTGAGGCGATATACTAGATCTTTTAGATTAGTCTCACCAGAGATATAAACTTGTATGTCATCGGCATACCCATGCATTGAGGCCCAGACACAAACTTGAAAAATGTCATTTATGAATAATGAAAATAATAAGATTGATCCTTGCGGAACTCCACTAGAAATCTGCCTACATTCCGAATAAATATTTTGACTCTTAACTACCTGCATCCTCGAAGACAAATAGCTTCAAGTAAGCAGGACGCACTATTGCTGAAGTTAAACAAGTTCCTAAGTTTACAACATAGTAGTTTGTGATTAACCACATCAAATGCTTTCGAGAAGTCTAAAAAGCACAAAATACTAAAGAGTCCATTATCATAATATGCTCTAATGTCTTCAAGGACCTTTATAGTCGCAGTGGCACAGCTATGCTCCTTGCGAAAGCCAGACTGTAACCGGTTTAGAAGCTTATTATCCTATAAAAAATGAGATATCTGGTCAGCCATGATAGTTTCAGCCAGCTTCGCTAAGGGCGAGAGAATACTAATGGGTCTAAACTCTTCAGCAATGTCAGCATTCGACTTTTGGCCAGAGGCAGAACTATTGCAGTCTTCCACAAAGTCGGGAAAGTAGATGTGGTGAAGCAGTGGTTGAGAATATGGGTGAACTGACCAACTACAGACGGTAATACTATTTTGAGGAATCTCAAATTTATACCATCAGCACTTGTCGCATTCGACTTAATTTTATACAATGCATTACTGACATCATTCTCAGCAACATGCGAGAAATGGAAAGAGTTGCCCGATGATGAGGGCATGCCCGAGACTCGATCTATGGCACAACGAATGGCATCAACATCACAACCGACTGAATGATGAAGAAAGAAATCATTGAGGATATCAGAATGAATGTCACATGAACTAGTTTAGGAAGCATTCACTCCAATTCCCTTGAGGTTTTTCCAAAGCACTTTAGATGGAAGAGAGGAAGCCAGCTTACTCGCATAGTAGTTTTTCTTGGCTGACTTCAACATACGAACAGAATCATTTCTAGCTAACCTAAAACTTTCCCATCTCTCAGGCGAAGGACATCTTCTCCAAAAATTGCGCAACCTATTCCGCACACGAATAGAATCCAGAACAGGACCAGTAATCCACGGACACAGCTTATTTCTAATTTTTATAACTTTTAGCGGGACATGCTTTAAAAACAATTTATTTATTCTGCTCGTGAAGGTGATCAATTTTTCATCAACAGATGAGAGATGCCATATATCATCTAAGTGCAATGATTGGGCATCAAAAAAGAGAGCACCCATATCGATAGACTTAAAGTCATAATATGAGACGGACGACACAACCTGCTTACGATGAAATTCCAAGTTAAAATTGCAAAAAATTAAGTCATGATCAGATACAAAGAACATTTGATCAAACAAGTGAAGAGTATGTATGTGTATGTGGCGTATGGGTTGTATGAATAGGTAAGTTGTAGGTGATTATGTGTGTGTTTTGGGTGGGGTTGGATGGCGATGTATGTGTTGGTTGTGCTGAATGTAGTGTGCATGTTATGTGCGTGCCAGCCTAACTGTCGTCCTTCGGGAGGACAGAGCTGTTGTGCTGCACTGGTGTTGCGTTTCTGGTGTCCGTCTCTCCTGGGGCCACCGGTCCCCGAGCGGTATGGAGCTCACCGGTAGTAACTTGGTTACGAAGCCTGACCAGAGGTTGTCTGGTCCCACGGGTTTCGGGGGGTGTTGAGATTGGTCTCAACGCCTCACCCCGGAATCAAAGATTTTTACATCTTGTTGGGGGTCCAGCTAAATTGGGGTTAAACCCCGTCTTAGGTGCCGCTCCCTGTATGAGTGGAAGAGGTACGGATAGGCCTCGCTCCCGCATTGAGGAAGACATGTCCATACACATGCCTTTAGACTGTTTAAACGTTTGGTGTGGGCAGTTTCTGTCTGCACCAAGTTCTATCCACAGCTGGACTTAAAAACTTTTGGGCGACCAGTCCCGGGCTGTAAGGAGCCCAACTGGTAGTAGTCTTGACTACGAAGTCTGACCAGAGGCTTTGTCTTGTACCACGGGGATCAGGAGCCCCTGTAGCGCGTTCGCTCACGCTCAGCCTGGTCATTGTTGGAAGGACCCCTAGTGGGAGCATCGTGGGGGCTGCGGTTGACGCCCAAACGTACGTGGGCAGAGCTATTCTTTTATAGCTCGGTGTGGAGTTGCATTGCAACCGGGTGCCGTGACCCATAGAACGGCAGAGGTGTTAGAAAGGCCTCGACCCCTCACCAAGAGGGAGTACTTGTCCTTTACGCAAGTACTCGAATTAGTTCCCGCGGACTGGTACCAGGTACCTATTCAAGTGTGGCTTTATGAGAAGGCTAATTGGGATGCGCTGAACTCCTTTTTCAGCCGTTTCAATTGGCAATTGTGTCTCAGGGATAGAAACATAAATGCTGCAGCAAAATTGGTAGAAAATATAATTTTATTTGGTATGAGGTCTTTCATACCTAATAAAAGAATTTCCATTAAACCAAAAGACCATTCCTGGTTTAATGCGACTTGCAGACAAGCAGTCAGGTCTAAAGAGGAAGCATTTAGGAATTGGCGTTTAAATAAAACTGCTGATACTAAACTGCTGCGCAATCAGGCCAGAAATAGGTGCAATGCCACTCTAAGGCGCGAAAAAGTTATTTACGAGCAGCGCCTTAGACGCAGAGTTCTTGAATACCATAAGGGTAGCAAGAACTTTTGGTCGTTTGTGGGGAGGGTGAAAAATCAGACGAAATCGTCTATTCCAACTCTCCTTAAGGACGATCAGATCTTCACTCACTCGGTTGATAAAGCAAACTTATTAGCCAAAATGTTTGCTGAAAACTGCTCTCTTCCTGAGAGTAGTCAACCACTGCCCGCGGTTGATGGTGTGTCTCATATTATGCCTGAGATGCACTTTCGAACGCGGGCTGTTAAAAGAGTGCTTGTAAACCTCAACGTCAATAAATCCTCGGGACCGGATGGCATTTCAGCCCATGTGTTGAGAAATTGCGCCTCAACACTGGCTCGCCCATTGCGCAATCTCTTTAATTTATCTTATACTTCAGGAGTTTTTCCAGCTTCCTGGAAGATTGCCAATGTGCAGCCAGTTCCCAAAAAAGGTGAGGCTACGAATCCTGCAAATTACCGGCCCATAGCAATCTGCTCAGTGCTCTCCAAAGTTATGGAGAGCGTTATAAATTTTAGCCTGATGAGGTATCTAGAGAGCAACCAATTGGTCAGCGATCGCCAGTACGGTTTCCGTGCTCACCGCTCCACAGGCGATTTGATGGCGTTCCTCACTGAGCGGTGGAACAGTTGTGTTCACCAATTCGGTGAGAGTAAGGTTGTTGCTTTGGATATCTCCAAGGCATTTGACCGAGTGTGGCATAAAGCACTTGTGTCTAAACTGGCTGCTTATGGTGTCGGTAATACTTTCACTCGATGGATATCGAGTTTCCTCAGCGGCCGTTCTATTCGGGTTGTGATTGACGGCTTTGCTTCCGAAGAGCACTCCATAAATGCTGGAGTTCCGCAGGGTTCGGTCCTGTCTCCAACACTTTTTCTCATTTTTATTAATGACCTTCTGTCATTGACATCAAACCCCGTCTACTCGTTTGCTGATGACAGCAGCATTTGTCATTCATATTCATTCTCCAGGCGTCCTTCTATTCTGGAGATCAATAGAAAACGCAGAATTATGAATGACACACTCCAATCTGACCTCAACAAAATCCAGGAGTGGGGTCAAGCGAATCGGGTCGATTTTAATGCGCGGAAGACCCAATGCTGTTTGTTGACCCACAAGCGTCTGGCGGGCGACAACTTTCCACCTTTAAATATGGGTGGTGTGGATATTAATGAGTCGGAGGCTCTTGATGTTCTGGGCATGTCAATACAATGCGATCTTCGTTGGAACGATCACATTTTTGATGTGTCGAAAGAAGCAGCCAAGTGCTTAGGCTTTTTAAAGCGGTGCAAGAAATACTTCACTCCAACCGACCTTCGTTGTATCTACACCACTTATATCCGTCCGAAAATGGAGTACAACTCGCATATTTGGTCTGGAGCTTCGAAAGCATATCTTCAGCTTCTGGACCGTATACAAGGTCGTGCGATAAAACTTATAGGGGACAGTAGGGTATCCAGCTCTATTGAAACCTTGGGATGTCGTCGGGATGTGGGGTGTGTAACCTTATTTTACCGTTACTTTAATGGTAACTGTTCCTCTGAAGTAGCCAGCCTGATCCCCTCGGTTCAGGTATTCAACAGATCTACTCGGCTTTCCAGAGCGGTGCACCCCTTTTACGTCTCGATCCCGTTCCATCGCACTACCCACTACCGCGAGAATTCGTTTTTCGGTCGCGCAGTTAAATTGTGGAATAGTCTCCCTGCGCATGTTTTCCCACCCACTTATAACGTCGATGCTTTTAAAAGAGGTGTAAATCGACACTACTCCCACTTTTCCCCTTCCCACTAACCTTTACCCTTCTAAACCAACGAATGCTTTGCATGGATAGGGGGCATCCCCTGAGCTTGGTTCTATCTGCCATAAAAAAAAAAAAAAAAAAAAAAGGGGGCGTTGGTTGACGCATAGACTTCAACCCCATGTGTGATGGCACACCGTGAGCTTAAGCCAGTCTTGGCGCTCACGTTAAACACCCGGAGACACTTCTGTGAAAATATTGAAGTTTTAACTAGGAAAATAATTATAAAAACGCAAATAAATTCAATATTAAATGTTAACGCAAAAAAATTTCACTGACAAAATGACCACAAACACCGACAGAGTAGAAACGACTGGTTTTCTTTTGATAGCCAGATGACAGATGAACGCATGCAGTCGAATGTTACAAAATTCGTATGTTTTCGTAAACAGCTTTGAAAAGCATGTAAAACTACCAACAACATACGTCGCAAAGACATGGGATGTGATGCGTTCAGTTTTATTTTTTTTCTGACAAGAGAACATATGTTTTAAGAAAATAACAAAAGAGAATAGAGAATAAAATCGAACTGAACGCAGGATGTGAGTTTACAGAATAAGCCTGAAAGTTAACTTATTTATAAAATAAATATTATAAAATAGTAATTGGTAATTATCAAGTAACATATAAGTGTCATTTAATAATAATAAAAATAATAATAATAATAATAATAATAATAATAATAATAATAATAATAATAATAATAATAATAATAATAATAATAATAATAATAATAATAATAATAATAATAATAATAATAATAATAATAATAATAATAATAATAATAATAATAATAATAATAATAATAATAATAATAATAATAATAATAATAATAATAATAATAATAATAATAATAATAATAATAATAATAATAATAATAATAATAATAATAATAATTTTTTTTTTTTTTTTTTTTTTTTTTTTTTTGACGGGCGAGGTTGGGAAAAATACCTTCGTATCATGTAACGACCGTCGCCGTTACGTATGTGGTGTAGCCACTAAAAAACCCACCTCGTCACTTGGGATCTCTCTCTACCCCGGAACCGCTTTTGCATTACGTCAAGGTAGAGACCCAAGAGGTCCTATAGGACTATTCTACTCTCCTGCGTCCAGGTCCGTCAATTTTGTCATTGCATATGCAATAGTTACTCCTATGTTGCATGTCTACTCGACATTTGCTGTTTCTCTTTCTTCGAGGTCCCTTTTTTTCTTTCTGAGGATCTCTTCCGCATATCTAGCTATGACTTGCCAAGTTTCTTCGCTTCTTAGCATTTTTTCCACAATGTTCTCCGGTGATATGGAGCCGATGCTTTGTTCGATTCTAGCACGTTCTGCATGCCATCTTGTGCACTTAAACATGGTGTGTTCTGCATCATCTTCGTCTGCATCTCCGTAAATACAGTGGGGCTCCGCCGACTTGCCGATTACATAGAGGTATCTGCTGAAATACCCGTGCCCTGATAGCATTTGAGTGAGATAATAGTTCACTTCCCCAAAGCTTCTATTCGTGTATGCTTCGATCTGTGGAATCAGCTTTCTAGTCCATCTGCCTCGATACTCGGCATTCCACCTGTGTTGCCATTTCTGATATGTCTGTTTTCTAAGTTCTTTTTGATTACTTATCCCACTTGCGTGCCATCGTTCCTTTCGCTCTTCTGCTAGGAGATCGATAGGAATATTTCCGCTAATAACGGATACTGCTGCCTCGGAGACTGTCCGATACGCTGAGGTTACCCTAAGTGATGCCGTCCTTTGTACTGAAGACAGCAACTTTCTACGACATTCCGCATTTAGTGCGTCTGCCCATAGCTCACAACCGTGTAGCAAAATTGTGTTCGTGGTTGCCATTAGGAGGTTTCTCTTACTTTGTTTTGGGCCGCCTACATTTGCCATCAATCTACTGAGGGAGGCTGTTGCTTGTCCGGCTTTCTTCATCGCGTGCTTTATTTGCTCCCAGTAGTTCAGCTTGGAGTCCAGTCTCATTCCTAGATACTTCACTACTCTCTGTGTGATGATCGGTGTCCCAAAAACTTGCATCTCGATCTCGAGGGGGATATGACGCCTTGTTAGAAGGAGTATTTCTGTTTTGTCTGTAGCTAGCTTCAGCCCATGCACGTCTAGCCACGACTTCGTCCGCCTCATAACCTGGTTTAACTTGCGCTGTAGATCTTCCGTATTGCGGGCGGTTATAACTGCTGCAATGTCGTCAGCATATGCCACCAGGTGGGTGTCATCGGGCATGCCGATCTCGAGGATTCCGTTATAATTGACGTTCCACAAGTCAGGTCCTAGTATTGACCCTTGCGCCGCGCCTGAAGTTATTTGTTTCCTTCTTGGTCCGTCAGTGGTGTCATATAGGAGCACGCGGTCCTGGAAATAACTCCGGACCATTCTCATCAAGTACTGGGGTATCTTGAATCTATTTTTTAAGGTATTTATGATGTCTGTCCAATTGACACTGTTGAATGCATTTCTCACATCTAGCGTTACTAGTAAAACCAGGTGTCTGGAGTACGGGTTTTCTCTACGCGTGGCCTCAACACTGTCTATGACATCTTGTATGGCTCCCAATGTAGATCTGCCTGGTCTGAAACCGTATTGTCTGGTCGACAGGCCGCCAGCCTCGTCAATCGCGGCAGTTAGTCTTGGTTTGATCAGTCTTTCCAGCAGCTTTCCAGCCGTATCTAGTAAACACAATGGGCGGTATGCTTCCGCGCTCTGTCGGTTTCCTTTGCCTTTGTCAATCAATATCAGTTGTTGCCGTTTCCATGGTGTTGGAAATGTGCCTTCTACCAGGCAGGCGTTATACATTCTTAGCAGAGTTTGGGGGCGTTCGTTCGCCATGACTTTGAGTACTTCGGACGGGATCCCATCTGGCCCTGGAGCTTTATTCTTCTTCAAAGTGTTTGCGGCTCTTCTAAGCTCTTCCTCGGTGAAAAATTGGGGTGTTTCTCCTCTATGTGACTCCTCTCTGTACAAGGGCGTCTCTTGTGTCGGAAAGAGTGTGTTCACTATCTCTTCCATTTTTTCGCTGTCAAGAGAGGGCGGCGCTGGTCTTGCCCCTAACTTCTTCATCACAATCTTATACCCCATGCCCCATGGGTTGGTGTTTACGATACCAGAGTTATATCTGGGATGGTGCCTTCGCATCCAGGCCTTCTGAAAGTTGGAGTGGCTCCTATGTTGGCTATCGCAAGCCCAAGTCTAGCTGCCATGTCCAGTATTCTTCTACCGCGTGAATCGGTTACGGGCATACCCCATTCTGAAGCTCTGGCGTTGAAGTCCCCCGCAATTATCAGAGCTCCTCCGATTTCCGAAGCTTTGTCTTCAATCGTATTTAACTTTTTTTGAAATTCTTCTATGTTGTCACTAGGCGTCAAGTAACAGCTCATTAGTGTAAAGTGATGACCCTTAACCCAAGCATAACTGTTTCCAGATCCTTGGCTCGTTGTAAAAGGAAGTCTGGATGGGGGTAGCCAAATTGCCGCCGTGCCGGTCTCGTCTTCCACCCAGGTACCGTTGTCTATTTTCCTGTACTGCTCGCTTATTATTACGGCGTCAGCTTCTTTCTCCATAACGAGTTGAGCCATTAGTGAGTCCGCTGTTTTGCTCCTGTGCATGTTTGCTTGGAGAATTTTCATTTCCTTCTGTCAGCAACGTTTTTAGCTGTCGCGCATTTGCCAGATCCCGGGAGGTGATCCACCGGGCTGTACCCTGCCTCGGTGCATAGGCAGCAACTCGGAGTCTTGATGCAGTTCTTCATTTTATGCCCGGGTTCCCCGCATCGAATGCAGAGGCCTTTCCCTTTCCTGTCTGGCCCTTTGCAATCCCATTGCTGATGTCCGATTCCAAAGCACCTGTAGCATCTCTTGGCTCTGATGTGTACTCGCATTTTGGCTCTTATCCAGCCTATTTTTATATTTCCGGCTTTTAGGAGTATTTCCGAACTTTTTTGCGACAGAGTTACGTAAGCCCGTACCTGTTCTCTACTATTTGGTTTAGTGATGGAAACCGTCAGTTGTTCTTCTTCGTTTGGAAGAAGTTCCTTGACTGCCTTAATAACCTCCCTGTCGACGGTGAGTGCATCAAGATCCCGAATCTCTACTGTAACTGTAGGCTTAACGCTGATAACTTCAGCAGACTCTTTCAGCGTTTCCTTTAGCTTCTCGTAAAGCTCGGGCCTGACCTCCTCTCCCTTGTCGAGTTCCATTAGTAAGGCTCCTGTTTTTGTTTTGCGAATACATCGCACATTTGCTGAAGCTTCTAGCTGAGCGTTGTTTCGCAGGCTTTTTAGAACTTCTGCATAAGTGCAGCCCTCAGCTGGTTTAATAATAACCGCGTCTGCTTTCGCTTTTGGTGCCCGGCTCTTCAACTTCTCCCTATTCTCTCCTCTGTTTTTGGGTCGAAAGTTGTCTAGGTTCTCTGTTTTTTCTTTTGACGTTGCGTCTTTGTTCGTTGTTTTTGTCTTACTCTCTCTTTGAGCTCGGGAGCTTTTTTTGTTGATAATTGTCTCCCACTTCTCGGGCTCTTTGCTCCGGAGTTTTTTCTCTGCCGCTGCTTTCACAGGACTTGATGCAACTCTCTTCGCTCTGGACGATGTGGGAGTTTCTGCGTCACTTCCGTTCTTGAGGCCTGGTTTTTCCGGAGCTACCCGTCTAATGTCGCCTTCCGTCTTTTTCCAGGATTTTCTACACGACTCTATTACGTCGATTAACTCTTCTAGCTCAGAGATACCGTTCTTAACCTCCATGCTAGTATTCTTTTGTTTTTTTACAGCAGCTTTCATTTTGCGTAGGATTTGTCGGCACTTTGTTGTCGCGTCCTCTTCCTCCTGGCGCATTTTCAAAATGAACTCATGTCGCGGTGATTTTTTAGTCGCACACGTCGCATCATTTCCGCTGTTGTTGTGATGTATCTGCTGTTGAGGTGTATCTTCCGTTCTGGCCTCGTTTCTAGCTCCTGAATCTGTTGCCGACTCTACGGATTTTGCAGGTTGTGAGCCGTCTGGAACATGTACCTGCTTTTCACCTTCCGTTTCTAGTTTCTGCTGACTCTTATCGCTGTTTGACCAAGTGATGAGATCCAAGGTATTTCCCTTCTGCGGTGGTGAACGTGCAACTAGCGAGCTTCGCCGGAAGGGCTGCAATTCAGTGCTATTGAAGCTCTCTATTTCCAGCAAAGTCCCCTCGTCTCTGCAACTCTTCCCTCGCTCCCGGTTCGTGTTTATCACACTTAATACTGGCTGTGCCGCTAAGCTATCTCGCCCTCCCTCACTTTCTCTGTTATTAGATTTAAGTTTACTCGTTGTGTTCATTCTATATGGGTCCCCGCTTGAAGCCGCTATCTCCGCTCGTTGTACAGTCGCCCTTTGGATGTCCCCGTGGTTATCTATGCAAGCAGGGAGGCCACGCAAGGGTTGACACTGCTCCTTATGGGAGTCAGTGTTCAGAGCCAGGACAGGCGCTAACCAGGAGCGATGCTCAACTGGACCTGTACGACCAACTTAATGGTGACGAACTTCGAACGTACTTCAAGCCCCGCCACGGTTTTAACGGAACGGAGGCGGTTGCAGCATTAGCCTGAAAGCCATTTCCGCAAGATATCACTCTTGCGTACTCAGGTAACAGAATACTGCAACCGTCAGCCCAAAAGCCACTATATCCATATCGTGTCCTAATCGTGTGTCCGTCGGTATCCAAATCCGCCGTCTGTTTCCAGACCGCCGCTCGCGTCAGTAGGCCATACAAGCGGGTGCCTGCTGACCCTCCAGGGGCCACCACGTGGAGGTGCGAGTCGACTTGGTAAAGCCAGTGACCAGGATAGCCCTGGCCTTCGCCAGGTTAAAGGCAATCAGTAAGCTTCCCTGGTATGACTATACCCATTTATTATTATTATTATTATTATTATTATTATTATTATTATTATTATTATTATTATTATTATAATAATAATAATAATAATAATAATAATAATAATAATAATAATAATAATAATAATAATAATAATAATAATAATAATAATAATAATAATAATAATAATAATAATAATAATAATAATAATAATAATAATAATAATAATAATAATAATAATAATAATAATAATTTGATTTCCGGGGTTGCCCAGAAGACGGCGGCGCTGAGCCGGTTAATGGCGAATGTAGGTGGGGCGAGGCAGCATACGAGGAGACTCCTGCTCGTCTCCGTACATTCAGCCCTACTCTATGGTGCGGAAATATGGGCGGACGCCCTTCGAGTTAAAAAATATAAGACAAGGATGGCCGCCGTCCAGCGTCGCGGGGCATTGCGGGTTAGCTCGGCGTACCGTACTGTGTCCGCAGATGCAGCACTTGTTGTGGCCGGCTGTATTCCAATAGAGCTGCTTGCTCAGGAGCGGAAAGAAATCTATCTGCAAAGCTCTACAATAGGACGGGCGGCCGCCGCGGAGCAAGCGCGTGAGGGCGCACTTATTTCTTGGCAACGAAGATGGGACGCTAGTACTAGGGGACAGTGGACTCGGAGAATCATACGCGATGTGCGCGAGTGGTATGGGCGACGACATGGTGAGGTGAGTTTTTACCTGACACAGTTCCTGACTGGACACGGATACTTCGTAAGTATCTGCACAGGATGGGAAAGGTGGGCTCACCGTGCTGCGTGCTGTGTGACTGCGAGGAGGACGATGTCTGGCATACCTTCTTCGCCTGCGAGTTTTTTGCCGAAGAGCGGAGGCTGACTGAGAACTCAGTGGGTATCGGTTACCCGGCAAACATCACTGCGGAAAACATCATAGCCGTGATGATACGGTCAGAGCACGACTGGGACCTGGTGGCGAAGTACGTCGAAGTTATACTCCGCCGCAAGCGTAGTATGGGGTGCCTCCAGTAGGTACGCTTGACCCGTGCTGCGTCCACTGCGGCGAAGATGGTACAGCTTCGAAGCTGTGAAAAGCGGGGCCTGGACGCAGGCACTACGAGGGAGGTCCGGTGGGATCTGATGGGAGCCCCACCCCCAAGTAATGCGAAAGCGGTTCCGGGGTGGAGTCGGGTTCCGTCAAAGAGGGGGACGTTTTAGTGCTTGAAAGCGGCACATACAGGGGTTTGTGACGACAGCCCTGAGATGCGGTACGCATATTTACCTCCTCTCCTGCGAAAAGAAAAAAAAAAAAAAAAAAATAATAATAATGGCATACCTTCTTCGCCTGCGAGTTTTTTGCCGAAGAGCGGAGGCTGACTGAGAACTCAGTGGGTATCGGTTACCCGGCAAACATCACTGCGGAAAACATCATAGCCGTGATGTTACGGTCAGAGCACGACTGGGACCTGGTGGCGAAGTACGTCGAAGTTATACTCCGCCGCAAGCGTAGTATGGGGTGCCTCCAGTAGGTACGCTTGACCCGTGCTGCGTCCACTGCGGCGAAGGTGGCACAGCTTCGAAGCTGTGAAAAGCGGGGCCTGGACGCAGGCACTACGAGGGAAATCCGGTGGGATCTGATGGGAGCCCCACCCCGAAGTAATGCGAAAGCGGTTCCGGGGTGGAGTCGGGTTCCGTCAAAGAGGGGGACGTTTTAGTGCTTGAAAGCGGCACATACAGGGGTTTGTGACGACAGCCCTGAGATGCGGTACGCATTTTTACCCCCTCTCCTGCGAAAAAAAAAAAAAAAAAAAAAAAAAAAAAAAAATAATAATAATAATAATAATAATAATAATAATAATAATAATAATAATAATAATAATAATAATAATAATAATAATAATAATAATAATAATAATAATAATAATAATAATAATAATAATCCAGGTTGGTTTTCTATTTTCCACTTCCGGACGACTTCCAAGGAGTCGGACAATGCCACCGACAATGCAGGCATCGCTGTCTCCCTCCCTCCCATCATGTTTGCACTATAAGCAGGTCCCGTAGAATGGCGTGATGCGAAATTCATGTAAAAAAACCTTCTAGAACATTCGATCCCGCCACACTACGGCATCCGCTCTCTCAGCCACGTGGTGGGGAGAGGCAGACACCGATATCTGCATTGCGGCACGGCGAAATGGAACGCGTGTCAATGCAGATCACAGGATGACCTCACAAATGAAAAAATTAGCAGATACAGCGAGCTAGTAGTGGAAACCAAGCGAAACTGGAACCTAAAGGAAATCAAGATCATCCCAATAGTAATAAGCGCTGAGGGTGTGGCCGAAAAGAATCTCCGTAGAAATATTGACATACTTGGACTCCGGATAAATCTTATTGACACTGTGCAGAAGTCTGTGATCATCGATATGTGTCATATCACCAGAAAATTTTTGAATTACATCTGTACATAGTAACTAAATAGAATGTGATATACTATATTTTGTTTTAAGCTAAGGCTCTCAAAATGTATTAATGTACCCAAAAAGGAGAAATCAAAAAATAAAGATGATAATTATATCAATAGATAATAATAATTATAATAATAATAATAATAATAATAATAATAATAATAATAATAATAATAATAATAATAATAATAATAATAATAATAATAATAATAATAATAATAATAATAATAATAATCCGGTTTTTATTGGAGATGGCAGCCCGGCTGGGACTAGTTGTCCTTAATGAAGGTACAACCCCGACATACCGCCGGCCCGGCTTTGGGTACTCGATTCCAGACCTTACCTTGGTGTCGGAGACTCTAGCCCGAAGGACGGTGAACTGGCGGGTGATGGAGGACCTTACAGGAAGCGACCACCAGTACATAACCTTCCGGCTTATGGACGCAGGGCAAAAACAGGTACCTGTACGAGTACATCGACCACTCGGCTGGAACGCCACCAGAATGGATGAGAGCAAATTTGTTGCAGGCCTGATTGAGGGGGCTCGGCACATCCCAACGCTCCCTAGAAATGCCTGCGAGGCGGGCGTAGTGGACTCCTTCGTGGAGTCTAGCATGAATGTGATTCGAGGCGCCTGCAATGCGTCCATGCCCCGAAAGAGGCCGTGGAGAGGTAAGACACAGGTGTACTGGTGGAATGACCAAATAGACGAACTCCGGAGATTTTGCCACAAAATGCGCCGACTGGCGCAACGTGCCGCTGGCCGAACGCAGATGACGGAGAAGGTGGCAGCTTATAAAGCCGCTAAAAAGGCATTGGGCAAGGCTATCCGAGAAAGCAAGGTGCGCTGCTGGAAGGAGCTTTGCGACGGGGTAGAGCAGGACCCATGGGGTAAGGGCTATAAGCTGGTGATGGGTAAGCTCTGCTCGCCCGCACCAGACTTGGAACAGAGAAAAGTTCTGAGCATCATAGATGCCCTGTTCCCGACCCATCCCGATGTATCTGACGCTCGTGCGTTTGCTGGGGAGGAGGACATTCCATTGTTTGGGGTGGAATAATAATAATAATAATAATCCAGGTTGGTTTTCTATTTTCCACTTCCGGACGACTTCCAAGGTGGCGGATAAGGGATCGCCCGTTAGATATGACAGGTACCAAGAAATTCAAATACTCGGGGTAGACCAACAAACTAAAAACATGTAAAGGCACCCATATGTTCTGGATGACGGGAGTAACAAACCCGCAGACCCTAGTTAACCATTGGAAAGGGCTAACCACCCACCAATAAATCGATGGTTCCTGAAATTATAAGCGAAGCCTCGAAAGAGCACCGTCAAGGTCGAGGATGACGCGGTACGCGTGAGCTCGGCCATGATGCGGACCTCAGAACACGAACATCACCACCTCCGAATGTTTTGACGCACCAAGCGGCAACCATAAGAGATGGACAACCAAGAAGGCGAGTAAATTCGACAATGGATAAAAATATAGGCGTCATGCGCTGTCACTATAGAAGTACAAAACTTGAACAAATAAAATGCGGATACCTCAATTTACCGCAACTATTTTCACCGCATGTCTACACAACTCCACCCGGAATTTAGCTATATAACACAACAACGACCGGCTGACCAAGAGAGATTTGTACTTAGTAATAACAAAATAACTTTGTTTTTTGTATGGCAGATGAAACCAAGCTCAAGGGATGCCTCCTATCCTTATGCAAAGCATTTGTTGGTTCCAAAGGGTTGACAGGTTAGTGGGAAGGGGGAAAGAGGGAGTAGTGACGGCTTACACTTCGCTTAAAGGTTTCGACACTGTAAGTGGGCGGGAAGAAAAAAAAATTGATAGATTTCAGTGAACACAATTTTCAAGCAATTTTGCTTATAATACATAATCAACAATTTTGCTGACATGTATTCATTGAAATTCTTACTCGTGGAAATCTATATAAATTATCACCCACTCTAACTTATACATGGCAAAATATCTTATACCTGGCAAATTATCGGGAATTCAAGGTTTCTTAAAATTAATGCAAATGTCAAATATTACTAGAGGTTATTCAAAATGTTACTATTATTAAAAATGTTGTTTCTTCGGGTAAAAAGATAACTTGTACATTCTTTAAAACTATTTCATTTAATTTCAGCTATCGCATATATTAAAGAGAAAAAAAAATTTGTTATATTGACCATGTTTTCTGTTTTTGAATTCAACTTCAAATTTAAGTTCAACATACTTTTTATTTACAAGTACGTGATGTCAATTTACGGAATGTATTGCAACAAATACACGGGTAACTCCGTAGCTCTAGAAGGTAATTTACGTGCTAACCGAACCATTCGAAATTTATTACCTTAACATTATCACTCACCTGACTCCGGACAGTAAGTTACCTTGTGGCGCCACAGCAACGTGCCGAATTGGTGCATAACTTGAAAACTGAAATTATAGTTATAATAATTTGATATCTTACATAGGCTCCTTTCTTACACATTGTGTCTTACGTATACTATTCTGCCATCGTTTATCAGCAGTTTTCTATATCTTTGTTCTATTATTTTGATCAATTGGAATACTATTATTTCAATTCTGTGACTACAGTTATACTTGCTTATTCTCTTTTAACAATTAGGTTTACTGAAGCATTAAGATTCATCTAGCTAAAACGTTTAACACATCACCCTAGGCCTAAATGATTACTTTTAATATCTAAATTGCTTTTATAAATATTCCTACTTGCAATTCATAGACTTTTAGAGTTCCATACGAACTGATATTAGAATTGAAACTAATATAAAAATTGAAGGACCAACAAAAAAAAAATCTCTGATTACAGTAATTTAGTTCAAAATTCACTTAAATATACACTATAATTAATACACTATAGTTAGGTCGATACACTATAATTAATTATAATACTTAAAGAATGCCCATGTATTCAGTTGCAGCAGTAGAAATGTTCATCCAGACAGTGGACAGAAACCTCTGCAGACAAACACGCCACAAAACACCAGTTGTCAGAACTGTGGCTCCAAAACGGCTCCTCCATTAGACTCCCATTTCGACTGTGTGGCTTCGTTGGGTCAGCAACTTCTACTTCATCCGTGGTACTGATGTAGTTAATCGAGAATTTTTCACATTGTTGGCCAGCTGTTGTATATGCTGCTAGGACACAGGACGACATTTCCAAGAGAGTGCTATGAGATCTTGTGTTGGCGAGGAGGCAGTGAGCAACGAACGTATCAAACACGCCCGCCAGTTTAATATTCTGTCGGTGCTGTAGATTGCCAGCTATGCGATGATGATTAATATTATGGCGATTACAGATGATGAGCACTTTTCATTATTCGTTTGATGGACTGCCGGAGAGCTTAAAGGTGTTGAGATTTCTAATTTATCTGCTTGGCTATAACATGAAGATGCTGATGCAGATGATGATACAGTAAAACGCTCGTTTGGGTTGCTACTACTAATAGAAGTTGTTTCAGATTCGTCATCCGCATCATCAACGAATTTTACTGTCTTGCTAAATGACACCGGCACACAAAAGACAACAAATGCGCACTCGCTTTGACGTGACTGTCTTCACTTAGACTCCTGACTCAACTGAAATCCAGTCTAATTTTTCTGTGGTGTTGTGATTCTCCTGGAAGTCCTCGCTGTGGGCTCCTCCAAAGTCCACAGTCCGTCCGAATAAAAACACTTTAATTCCGTTTTAGACACTTTATTGTATACGCTGGAGCTGCACACGTTTTGCAAGCCCTGCTTCACTAATCACTACTCACTGATTGACTTACGCAACTCAACTCTACTACTAACTCTCCATACCAGTCTTATTTATATTCATGCATGCGGAAACTTAAACACGGAAATAACAATAATACGCTGACTGTAGCGGAAAAGACCTGCCTCAACACCTGAGCGCAAGAAAGTGGGTCACTAGTTCCACGGTCAACAAGTGCAATAGCGCTTCACCAGCGGCTAGCGCGCGCTCGATGAATTGACCTTGGCAAGTTACAATGCGGAATTAAACGCTTAGTGCGACACCATTATGGTCGATTGAAAATATGTTCTGTGGAAGTAGCGACTCACAACATCCCTCCACCCCCAGGGAAAGGAAAAATTAATATCGTGAAGCGATGTTAATTTTTCCTTTTATTACAATGCTTCTACTGGGTGGTATTAACTGTTTGATATTATTCTTAACGCTATTACAAATTGCTTAAGTAAATACCATAACCGCTTCTTGTCTGGCGCTCCTCGGATATGCTGACTGGAGAATAAGATGATGATGGTTCTACCGAATTATGCTTCTGCTGCTACGAATGGACGTCTCGTCTTAGGGTGATATCACGCGTTGCAGGGCACCCACATTTGAAGAAACGGTGTGTAACTATGTGACTGCACCGATTGGACATGCTCTTCGTAGTACTGATCTACCTTGGACGGAGTGATGTGACCTTCGGTGTTTCTTTCCCGTTTTCTTGGACTGCTGGAGTTGTGTGCTACGTCGTTGACTGTCTGGTGGACCTCCCACCTTACTTGACGCTAATTGATCGAAGAAGCTTTGACTGTGGCTTCACGATTTCCTTGTCTCACTTCGGGACGTTTGCTCTTATTTGCGACTATAGTAAGATGTTAATTTGCGGGGAGTGCCCAAAAGAAAAATGTTTTAGCACGTCCACCCTGTTGACTAGTGTAAGCGAGAAAACATCGCCATGGCCGTCTTTGTCGAACAATGCTGTCTCTCACTTCTGTGATGGTGCCGTACAACGTGATGATTCGGAGAAGCAACTCGGGTGTACCGCTCGTGTCTTGGTGATGGTTCGGAGAAACAACTTCGATGTACCGTTCGTATCTTGAAATCCACGATCAAACTGAAGCTTCCATAGGTGCTGGCTTACCCTACTTATTCTCTAATACTTATACTATAACTTATAATATTTTGACTACCCTAGGTTTGCTCCTTAATATTTACGCTCCATAAATGCAAGTATAGAGATACTTATGAATAAAATCAATGTGAATCATTGTTATGACTAAAATCAATCAATACATTTATCCAGTGAAACCATCAAATTTTAGGTGAAATTTCTGACACTTCTCGTATTGCAGAGTATCATAATTATGTCCTTACACCTTTCTATCTGTATTCTACTTTCATTTAGTCAAATCTTATATTCTATTTCGTTTGATTGTATTTAATATATTAAGTCTTAAAGTCCGTAAAGCATTTTATTCCTCACTGTTTGTGTTGCAGTAAGTGTGAACATACTTATTTACATGTATACCTAAGGTGTGTGCTTATTTGCCTATTAACATCTTTTTATGAACTTTAATATTTATTAACCCATTCAGGGTATTACTTTTATTCCTTATGTAAAAATTACTTCCCCTTTTTCTTTCAATATTTTTATTCTTATAATTTACAGAGTATTTTTCAATCTTTCGTATTTACAGTTTTCTATTTCAACCAATATTTATTGCTCTTATTCATTCGGACTTCTTTGTAATTACTTAATTATTATAATTTAGTTTAATTTTAATTTAATACTTAGTCAAGTTGAAGCAAATTTTAAATACTCTTCTAGTTGCTTCCTCCTTACTAGACGCTTCCGTGCGCATACAACATATCTATATACAAGTATCGGTAAACCAATTCACGTTGCCACATAATGTCATGGCGCCCTGACACCATCTGACAAAGCCGTCTACGAATTATTTCTCACAAAATTATTTCAACTCGGACTTCTGATAAATAGAATTAGGTCCAAGCCAGAATTGAATTAAAATTAAGTTTATATTGTTTCAACCATATGCATGCACTTGGAAACAACATAAAATTAATATACTGCCTTAACTAAGCCTAGATATATGGTTAAGACAAATTCGATAATCACTTAATACATTCTGTTAGTAAGCAAAGTTAGTAAGTGTCCGGTTAGTTATAACAAAATTTTCTCTAAAACTACATACTAAAACCAAAACCGTTTTGTGTTATTAAGGACATTCCTGACGTACTCACTCAAGCGCACTGAGCAATTATTTGCGGCGTCGCAGTTAATGGGATCCAGCCCTCTCTTTTTTCCATCGTCCTGGTAAACATGGAATTTCCCCTTGCACCGCCTACGACTGCCTTGAAATATACAAATATATATATATATATATATTATTTACGCCTACGACTGCCTTGAAATATACAAATATATATATATATATTATTTACGTTCGTTATTTTTGCCTATTCACTAAATTTTTTGTTGAATCGTATGTGTTGAGCGTGGTTTTCCAGTTCCGATTTACTGCATCCGTAGCTGTTCCTATTTTTATTGAATTGTTGTAATGTTTAATCAAATTGTTATGGAATGGCCTATCCCTGTTCTTAATTTTTATTACCGTCGTGACTGGGCTTCTAATGCCTATCACCTCATATGGGCCTAACCATATTGGTGAAAATTTATTTTTCCTTGTTTGATTTTTTAGCATTACCATATCTCCAGTTTTAAAAACTACTGGGTTCAGCCTGTCATCGTACTGCCTTTTGGCCGCTTCTTTTGCACGTTCCTGATTTTGCTTAACCATCTCATGGGCCCTTTGTATTTGGAATTTCTGGACCTTGATGGGATCATTTTTTCTTCAAATTTGTTGGCATCTGCGCGTCGAATCCATAGAGTGTGCGAAAAGGGGTTTGTTTGGTGGTTGTATGCGGAGTGTGATTATGCACGTGCATTGCCGCTGATAACCACTGTACCACTTGTCCCAATTGTATCCGTCCTCTTTCGCAAAACTACGCAAATATTCTGCCAACGGTCTATGGCTTCGTTCTAAGGAACCATTGGCCTGTGGGGCAATTTTTTAATTCCTAACAACTTACATGTGTCACTGAATAATTTTGAAGTGAAGTTGGTACCGTTATCTGTTACTAGAATTCGTGGAATTCCGTATCGCGTTACCACTTCGTCGTAGAAGGCTCTGGCTACGGTCCTCGCCTCTGCGTCGGGAATAGCTGTGCAAGCCATAAATTTTGAGAAATCGTCTTGGAATGTGAGGATGTATTTATTACCAGATACAGTCTCCGGTAAAATACCTACAATGTCCATATAAACCTTATCGAAGGCCCGCCCTGGCGTGTCTGTTAATACTAGGGGCATTTTCGTTAATTTTGAACTTTTGTTCACTTGACATATGGGACATGCTCTAACATATTCTTTTATGTGCTTTTACATGCCTGGCCACCTGTATTCTTGCCTAATGCGTAAATAGGTTTTTACCGCCCCTTGATGACCTCCTAATGGTTTATCATGGAAATCCTTTATTATTGTCTTAATTTCCTTTGGGTCTTCCAGAAGAATTGTGCTATCACCCTGTTCCGCCTTTGGACTATCCGGTTCCACTGGTCCGGAGATTTCCTGCGGCCTGTCGTTTTCTTGGTTCTTTTGTTCTTTTGCCTTAGAGCGCGTTTGGACTGTCGCCAAATCGCTGCTATTTTGGGGTATTCTACTCAGAGCGTCCGCATTTAAATTTTTCTTCCCAGGTTTATATATAATTTCGAAATCGTACTCCGATAGTTTATGTCTAAACCTGGCTAGACGAGAGGTCTGATCCCTTAAATTCGCTATAACCTTTAACGGCTGATGGTCTGTAAATACTTTGAACGGCCTCCCCAAAAGATATGCTCTAAAATTCTTCGTTGCCCACACTATGGCCAAGAATTCCTTTTCGATTGTGGAGTACCGTTTCTCGGCTCCACTCAACGCCATACTGGCGAAAGCTATTGGCCCGTCCTTGCCTATTTGCCCTTGGGACAATACTGCTCCCAGAGCTTCATTGCTAGCATCGGTGGTCAAGAGAAATTCTCTGCTAAAATCTGGATATGTCAATACCGGTGGTGAAATTATTGCTCGCTTCAACGTCTCGAAAGCCTTTTGGCAATCCTCGGACCATTTAAAAACTACATTCTTCCTCAACAGCTTATTAATAGGTAAAACTATCTTTGCCATATTGTCTATGAATTTCCTATAATAATTTACTAAACCCAAAAATGCTTACACCTCCTTCTTATTCCTAGGTGGAAGTGCACCATTTTCCGAGCACTTATGACCTAAATACACGACTTCGCGCCGCAAAAACTGGCATTTCCTAATATTTAACTTAAGATTATTGATTCTTAAGGCTTCTAACACTTTCGCTAATCTAACCTCGTGCTGTTCTAAATTACTACCATAAACTACAATATCATCTAAATATACAAAACAATCTATTCCTTGGAGACCTGTAAGGATGTGATTCATGATCCTCTGAAAGGTAGCAGGCGCGCCCGTCAACCCAAACGGCATTCTCTTAAACTCAAAATGTCCCAATCCTGTACTAAACGCAGTTTTTCCTCTATCACTCTTATCTACTAACACCTGATGATACCCACTTGCTAAACTAAGGTCGTGAAATATCTACTATTACCTAACTGATCTAGAATCTCATCAATTCTAGGAATTGGAAAAACTTGTCTGATTGTGACTTCATTTAGTTTCCTGTAGTCCACTACTAGTCTCCACTTCTTTTCTCCGTCTTCACCAGCTTTCTTGGGAACTATCAACAATGGAGAGTTCCACGGAGAAGTACTTGGTCTCACTATTCCGTCATGTAAAAGCTTAGCTACCTGTCTGTCCACTTCCTCCCTATGAGCCTGTGGGAGTCTATACTGCCTCTGATTTATCGGAGCCTGTTCAGCCCCCGTTGGAATTGTATGTTTCAACACCGCTGTGCACGTTAAACTGTCACCTTCTAGCAGAAATATATCATGAAACGTGGAAATTATTCTTTCCATAGATTCCATTTCCTCCGGATTCAGGGTGGGGTCTAGTATTATTTCTTTCCTCAAGGTCTCTAACCTTTTCTCCACATTTATACCTTTCATCTCTCCCACTCTATTTATCATACTAGGACGGGGTGTTTCAAACTCATTGAAATTAGAAAACCCTGGCCTAAAATTACTGTCTATCTCTATATCCTTTTCCGTTGAATTTAGTACCGGAACGTAAATTACGCCCATCTTTACTTTTGCTAAAGTTTCCCCCATATACACTCCTGGAACAATTTCCTGTTTGTGAACTACTATTTCCGGAATATTGGTTTTAACCCTAACTGGAACTACTCTAATAGTTCTCGCCATTACTCTTGAATCTTCACTATGTAAAAATCGATCTATTTCTCCCATTGAACGCATAACCAGCGTCTTAATATGTTTCTAATTCGCATCCATAAACGTTACTCGTTTTTTAATTGAGTTTATAATTGACCGATTCCACAAATTGTCCCTACCAATTATGCCATCCGCTGACATTCCCTGTCCAAGTGGCACCACTTGTAGCTTTAAACAAAGGTGATTCATATCGTTAGGTGTGATCAGTATGGAACCCTTCGTTGTTACACATCCACCAAAAGCTCCATTAAGGGTTCTTACGTCTTTCATATTTACCGGCAATGATCCCCTCAACGCGTTCTCCTTTACCAGGCTCGTGTCTGCTCCAGTATCTACTAATAGGATGAGTTTTCCATTTTTTGCACCTTCATAAGATATTTCAATGAACACGTCATCCATAGTGTCTGGGCGACCCTTCTGCCAGTTTAATCCTGAATTAATTTGCCCCCTTCTCTCCGTTGTATTCCGTTTTATACTTATACCATTCTGTACCCTTGAGAAAAAATTTTCTAACATTTTTGTTGCGTTCCTTTGCCATGATTTCAAGTTTGTGTTCTTGCTATTTAAAAATTGCTCAGCATAATTAACAACTTTAATTTTTGTTTCTTTTACTACTTCTTTTATTATACCCAGAGACAATATAATTAAAATGAAAATTTGTGCAATACTTGCACTTAAGCATGAAGTTAAAACTCCAAACGTCTCCACTGACTCAACGGCCGTCGGCTTTACTGTTTGTTTGTTATTAACTGCTTGCTTAACTCCAATTTCGCTTTCCTCCTCACAACTGTAAACTTCTTCTGGGACTGATTTAACACTTTCAATGCTCCCGTCTGCACTATCGACCCGCCCGTGATCGACTTTCTCGCAACGATCAGAGGAGGACGGTTCAACAATCGTTTTCGATGTATGACTCGTCACTCCCATGATGTGTGGCCTCGAGTTACTTGTCTTTTTGGGTTCCCAGCTTAGTGGCCTTGGCTGGGCCCTCGATAGTTTCCCTGCGCTGTTCCTTGATATCTCTTGGTGGGGCAATTTATTGCTATGTGTCCTGTTTTTTCACAACGGAAACACTTAATATCATCTCCCCTGATTCTGTTTCCCCTATTACTCGTATTCCATATACCCTCATTAGATTGTGGCTGATGTCTACCACTACTCATAGGGTCGTTACTATTTCCTCTCTGATTACCTACCTGACGTTCGGCTAAATTTCCTCTCGTCGGCTGCCCCCGTGACTGACATCTCCAATTTAGTTCATGCCCGTACATCATGCATTTCTCACAGAATGGACTATTTCTCCTTACGAGACACTCGTCCCTAGTATGGCCTTTCCTTCCGCAGAAGCTACATACTATTCGCGATTGGGCACTGGCTTCCCCACCTTGTGGACGTTCCATCCTTTTGCCGTCCCGCGAGATACTCTGGTTTTGCATGAAGTTATCGCCATGCTGTGTATTTAATTTCCCTAGGGTATCCATGGGTGTATGGCTTGCAGTCCTTTCGTTCATTTCTGCCGCCCAGACCGGATTTATGCTTGCTAAAAGGTTTGGTTGGGCTCCGAGAGATCTGCTGATGATCTCGTTTAGCTGTATTGCTTCTTCGATTAGTCTTTCCATGTCGATCACGTTGGTGCCCAACATCTTCATCCTTACTGTTGGGTCTCTTAACCCCAACACGAATGTCCTTGCTAAGGATTTGTTAATTTCAAGTCGCAGACCATGATTCTGGGCCTCAGTATATTGTAATTTCGTTATGTCTTCAGCCTGTGTCCTTAGATTTATTAACCTTTCTCCGAACCCCACTATTTCTTCACCTGGGAGTTGGGACACTGTCTGTATTTCCGATATTATTGTGTCTAAAGATCTACACTTCAGATAGGACAGCTTTAAGGTACTGTATAGCTCTTCTACGCTCGCTATTTTCTTTCCCCTAATTAACCCGTAAGCGTTCCCATGAAACCTTTGTTTTACACACGCTATGAAATCACCTATTTCGGCATCCGATATACCCCTTCTCGCAAGTTCACATCCCTCAATAAATTTATACACTTCATTTCTCAAATCTGGTGAACGTGTTGTGGTTCTCCTGGAAGTCCTCGCTGTGGGCTCCTCCAAAGTCCACAGTCCGTCCGAATAAAAACACTTTAATTCCGTTTTAGACACTTTATTCTATGCAGCTCGCACACGTTTAGCAAGCCCTGCTTCACTAATCACTACTCACTAATTGACTTACGCAACTCAACTCTCTGCTCAACTAACTCATACCAGTCTCATTTATATTCATGCATGCGGAAACTTAAACACGGAAATAACAATAATACGCTGACTGTAGCGGAAAAGACCTGCCTCAACACCTGAGCGCAAGAAAGTGGGTCACTAGTTCCACGGTCAACAAGTGCAATAGCGCTTCACCAGCGGCTAGCGCGCTCGATGAATTGACCTTGGCAAGTTACAATGCGGAATTAAACGCTTAGTGCGACACCATTATGGTCGAGTGAAAATATGTTCCGCGGAAGTAGCGACTCACAACATCCCTCCACCCCCAGGGAAAGGAAAAATTAATATCGTGAAGCGATGTTAATTTTTCCTTTTATTACAATGCTTCTACTGGGTGATATTAACTGTTTAATATTATTCTTAACGCTATTACAAATTGCTTATGTAAATACCATAACCGCTTCTCGTCTGGCGCTCCTCGGATATGCTGACTGGAGAATAAGATGATGATGGTTTTACCGAATTATGCTTCTGCTGCTACGAATGGACGTCTCGTCTTAGGGTGATATCACGCGTTGCAGGGCACCCACATTTGAAGAAATGGTGTATGACAGCACCGAATGGACATGCTGTTCGTAGTTCTAGTCTACTTTGAACGGAGTGATGTGGCCTTCGGTGTTTCCTTCTCGTTTTCTCGGACTGCTGGGGTTGTGTGCTACGTTGTAGACTGTCTGGTGGACCTCCCATCTTACTTGACGCTAATTGATCATAGCTCATATCTCGACTGTGGCTTCACGATTCCCTTGTCTCACTTCGGACGTTAACTCTAATTTGCGACTATGATCTGTAGGCAGATGACTTGCGGGGATGGTCCCAAGAAAAATATTTTAGCACGTTCACCCTGCTGACTAATGCTAGCGAGAAAACATCGCCATGGCCGTCTTTGTCGAACAATGATGTCTGTGCTGGTGCCGTACAACGTGATGGTTCGGAGAAGCATCTTCGATGTGCCGCTCGTATCTTGGAGTCCATAATTAAATTGAAGCTACCAGCTACGTGTTGATGCTGTTGGTGGCTTATCCTATTTATTTTCTAATACTTATACTACGAAGTAATTCAATGACATTTGTTATTTCATGAGTATCGTATGCTTGTTCTGTAATATTTATATACCTATGACTATGTACAACTTGCGTTCGTATTCGATTATCGAACTAAAATCAATATATTCATCAAGTGAATCCATTAAATTTGAGGTGAAATTTTTTACACTTTTCGTTATGTGTCCTTAAAAATATTTTCCTAGTGCCTTATATCTAGTTTCTTTTCTTTTTTCATTCTCATTTTCTTTTTAATAAAATCTCCGTGCTCATTCTTTCCCCTTTTTTTTTAACTTGTTCCTTATTTTCATACATTTTTCAGAATGTTTTTTCTGTCCCATTTTTTTTTTATTTATTTTTACTTTACTAAATTGTGATACCACACGCTTGTATATCAAACGTATTCATTACACGTAGCGGTAGAGTGATCTGCGATGCCACATAATGTCATGGCGCCCTGACACCATGTGACAAAGCCGTCTACGAATTATCTCTCACAAAATTATTTCAAATTGGACTTCTGATAAATAGAATTAGGTCCAAGCAAGAATTGAATTAAAAGTAAGTTTATATTGTTTCAACCATATACATGCACTTGGAAACAATGTAAACAACATAATAAAGCAATAAAACAACATAAAAAGCAAAATAAACAACATAAATAATGTATTGCTTTAACCAAACCTAGATATATGGTTTAAACAAATTCTATAATTAATTAATACATTTTGTTAGTAAGCAAAATTAGTAAGTGTCCGGTTAGCTATAGAAAATTCCCCTTAAAAATACGGCCAAAACGGTTTTATATGGATGAGCAACTTCGGGCGTACTTATCAATTTGCGGCGTCGCAGTTAATGGGATCCAGCCCTCTCATTTCC
Source organism: Sicus ferrugineus (assembly GCA_922984085.1). Classification (NCBI taxonomy): domain Eukaryota; kingdom Metazoa; phylum Arthropoda; class Insecta; order Diptera; family Conopidae; genus Sicus; species Sicus ferrugineus. The sequence continues at coordinate 21,772,233 of OV277348.1, read as the reverse complement.
GTAGTCCTGGTAAACATGGAATTTCCCCTTGCACCGCCTACGACTGCCTTGAAATATACAAATATATATATATAATTTACGTTCGTTATCTTTCCCTATTTACTGAAATTTAAATTCTTTTCTTTTTTTTTTGTTGAACTGCGACCGTGACTGTTTCTATTTTACTCGAATTGTTGTAATGTTTAAGCAAATTGTTATGGAAGGACTTATCCCTGTTCCTAATTTTTAGAACTGTAGTGACCGGGCTTCTAATGCCTATCACCTCATATGGGCCTAACCATATTGGTGAAAACTTATTTTTCCTTGTTTGATTTTTTAGCATTGCCATATCTCCAGTTTTAAAAACTACTGGGTTCAGCCTGTCATCGTACTGCCTTTTGGCCGCTTCTTTTGCACGTTCCTGATTTTGCCTAACCATCTCATCGGCCCTTTGTATTTGGAATTTCTGGACCTTGATGGGATCGTTGGCGTTATAGAGTGGGCCACATTTTTTCTTCAAATTTGTTGGCATCTGCGCGTCGAATCCATAGAGTGTGCGAAAAGGGGTTTGTTTGGTGGTTGTATGCGGAGTGTGATTATGCACTTGCATTGCCGCTGATAACCACTGGTCCCAATTGGATCCGTCCTCTTTCGCAAAACTACGCAAATATTCTGCCAACGGTCTATGGCTTCGTTCTAAGGAACCATTGGCCTGTGGGTGGTACGGTGTTGTGTGTAATATTTTAATTCCTAACAACTTACATGTGTCACTGAATAATTTTGAAGTGAAGTTGGTACCGTTATCTGTTACTAGAATTCGTGGAATTCCGTATCGCGTTACCACTTCGTCGTAGAAGGCTCTGGCTACGGTACTCGCCTCTGCGTCGGGAATAGCTGTGCAAGCCATAAATTTTGAAAAATCGCCTTGGAATGTGAGGATGTATTTATTACCAGATACAGTCTCCGGTAAAATACCTACAATGTCCATATAAACCTTATTGAAGGGCCGCACTGGCGTGTCTGTTAATACTAGGGGCATATTCGTTAATTTTGAACTTTTGTTCACTTGACATTTGGGACATGCTCTAACGTATTCTTTTATCTGCTTTTGCATGCCTGGCCACCAGTATTCTTGCCTAATGCGTAAATAGGTTTTTACCGCCCCTTGATGACCTCCTAATGGTTTATCATGGAAATCCTTTATTATTGTCTTAATTTCCTTTGGGTCATCCAGAAGAATTGTGCTATCACCCTGTTCCGCCTTTGGACTATCCGGTTCCACTGATCCGGAGATTTCCTGCGGCCTGTCGTTTTCTTGGTTCTTTTGTTCTTTTGCCTTAGAGCGCGTTTGGACTGTCGCCACATCGCTGCTATTTTGGGGTATTCTACTCAGAGCGTCCGCATTTAAATTTTTCTTCCCAGGTTTATATATAATTTCGAAATCGTACTCCGATAGTTTATGTCTAAACCTGGCTAGACGAGAGGTCTGATCCCTTAAATTCGCTATACCCTTTAAGGGCTGGTGGTCTGTAAATACTTTGAACGGCCTCCCCAAAAGATATGCTCTAAAATTCTTCGTTGCCCACACTATGGCCAAGAATTCCTTTTCGATTGTGGAGTACCGTTTCTCGGCTCCACTCAACGCCCTACTGGCGAAAGCTATTGGCCTGTCCTTGCCTATTTCCCCTTGGGACAATACTGCTCCCAGAGCTTCATTGCTAGCATAGGTGGTCAAGAGAAATTCTCTGCTAAAATCTGGATATGTCAATACCGGTGGTGAAATTATTGCTCGCTTCAACGTCTCGAAAGCCTTTTGGCAATCCCCGGACCATTTATAAACTACATTCTTACTCAACAGCTTATTAATAGGTAAAGCTATCATTGCCATATTGTCTATGAATTTCCTATAATAATTTACTAAACCCAAAAATGCTTGCACCTCCTTCTTATTCCTAGGTGGCAAAATATTCTTGACACATTCTACCTTCTGTGGGTCCGGAAGTGCACCATTTTCCGAGCACTTATGTCCTAAATACACGACTTCGCGCCGCATAAACTGGCATTTCCTAATATTTAACTTAAGATTATTGATTCTTAAGGCTTCTAACACTTTCGCTAATCTAACCTCGTGGTGCTCTAAATTACTACCATAAACTACAATATCATCTAAATATACAAAACAATCTATTCCTTGGAGACCTGTGAGGATGTGATTCATGATCCTCTGAAAGGTAGCAGGCGCGCCCGTCAACCCAAACGGCATTCTCTTAAACTCAAAATGTCCCAATCCTGTACTAAACGCAGTTTTTCCTCTATCACTCTTATCTACTAACACCTGATGATACCCACTTGCTAAATCTAAGGTCGTGAAATATCTACTATTACCTAACTGATCTAGAATCTCATCAATTCTAGGAATTGGAAAAACTTGTCTGATTGTGACTTCATTTAGTTTCCTGTAGTCCACTACTAGTCTCCACTTCTTTTCTCCGTCTTCACCAGCTTTCTTGGGAACTATCAACAATGGAGAGTTCCACGGAGAAGTACTTGGTCTCACTATTCCGTCATGTAAAAGCTTAGCTACCTGTCTGTCCACTTCCTCCCTATGAGCCTGTGGGAGTCTATACTGCCTCTGATTTATCGGAGCCTGTTCAGCCCCCGTTGGAATTGTATGTTTCAACACCGCTGTGCACGTTAAACTGTCACCTTCTAGCAGAAATATATCATGAAACGTGGAAATTATTCTTTCCATAGATTCCATTTCCTCCGGATTCAGGGTGGGGTCTAGTATTATTTCTTTCCTCAAGGTCTCTAACCTTTTCTCCACATTTATACCTTTCATCTCTCCCACTCTATTTATCATACTAGGACGGGGTGTTTCAAACTCATTGAAATTAGAAAACCCTGGCCTAAAATTACTGTCTATCTCTATATCCTTTTCCGTTAAATTTAGTACCGGAACGTAAATTACGCCCATCTTTACTTTTGCTAAAGTTTCCCCCATATACACTCCTGGAACAATTTCCTGTTTGTGAACTACTATTTCCGGAATATTGGTTTTAACCCTAACTGGAACTACTCTAATAGTTCTCGCCATTACTCTTGAATATTCACTATGTAAAACTCGATCTATTTCTCCCATTGAACGCATAACCAGCGTCTTAATATGTTTCTTATTCGCATCCATAAACGTTACTCGTTTTTTAATTGAGTTTATAATTGACCGATTCCACAAATTGTCCCTACCAATTATGCCATCCGCTGACACTCCCTCCAAGTGGCACCACTTGTAGCTTTAAACAAAGGTGATTCATATCGTTAGGTGTGATCAGTATGGAACCCTTCGTTGTTACACATCCACCAAAAGTTCCATTAAGGGTTCTTACGTCTTTCACATTTACCGGCAATGATCCCCTCAACGCGTTCTCCTTTACCAGGCTCGTGTCTGCTCCAGTATCTACTAATAGGATGAGTTTTCCATTTTTTGCACCTTCATAAGATATTTCAATGAACACGTCATCTATAGTGTCTGGGCGACCCTTCTGCCAGTTTAATCCTGAATTAATTTGCCCCCTTTTTTCCGTTGTATTCCGTTTTATACTTATACCATTCTCTACCCTTGAGAAAAAATTTTCTAACATTTTTGTTGCGTTCCTTTGCCATGATTTCAAGTTTGTATTCTTGCTATTTAAAAATTGCTCAGCATAATTAACAACTTTAATTTTTGTTTCTTTTACTACTTCTTTTATTATACCCAGAGACAATATAATTAAAACGAAAATTTGTGCAATGCTTGCACTTAAGCATGAAGTCAAAACTCCAAACGTCTCCACTGACTCAACGGCCGTCGGCTTTACTGTTTGTTTGTTATCAACTGCTTGCTTAACTCCAATTTCGCTCACCTCCTCACAACTGTAAACTTCTTCTGGGACTGATTTAACACTTTCAATGCTCCCGTCTGCACTATCGACCCGCCCGTGATCAACTTTCTCGCAACGATCAGAGGAGGACGGTTCAACAATCGTTTTCGATGTATGACTCGTCACTCCCATGATGTGTGGCCTCGAGTTACTTTTCTTTTCGGGTTCCCAGCTTAGTGGCCTTGGCTGGGTCCTCGATGATGTGTGGCCTCGAGTTACTTTTCTTTTCGGGTTCCCAGCTTAGTGGCCTTGGCTGGGCCCTCGATAGTTTCCCTGCGCTGTTCCTTGATATCTCTTGGTGGGGCAATTTATTGCTATGTGTCCTGTTTTTTCACAACGGAAACACTTAATATCAGCTCCCCTGCTTCTGCTTTCCCTATTATACGTATTCCAACTACCCTCATTAGCTTGTGGCTGCTGTCTACCGCTACTCATGTGGTCGCTACTATTTCTTCTCTGATAACTTACCTGACGTTCGGGTAAATTTCCTCTCGTTGGCTGCCCTCGTGACTGACATCTCCAACTTAGTTCATGCCCATACATCATGCATTTCTCACAGAATGGACTATTTTTCCTTACGAGACACTCGTCCCTAGTATGGCCTTTCCTTCCGCAGAAACTACATACTATTCGCGCTTTGGCACTGGCTTCCCCAACTTGTGGACGTCCCATCCTTTTTCCGTCCCGCGTGATACTCGGGTTTTGCATGAAGTTCTCGCCATGCTGTGTATTTATTTTCCTTGGGGCATCCACGGGTGTATGGCATGCTGTCCTTTGGTTCATTTCTACAGTCCAGACCGGATTCATGCTCGCTAAAAGGTTTGGTTGGGCTCCGAGAGATCTGCTGATGATCTCGTCTAGCTGTATTGCTTCTGCGATCAGCCTTTCCATCTCGATCACGTTGGTGCCCAACATCTTCATCCTTATCGTTGGGTCTCTTAAGCCCAACACGAATGTCCTTGCTAATGATTTATTAATCTCAAGTCGCAGTCCATGATCCTTGACCTCATTATAATGGGATTTCGTAATATCCTCTGCCTGTGTCCTTAGATTTATTAATCTTTCTCCGAACTCCACTATTTCTTCCCCTGGGAGTTGGGACACTGTCTGTATTTCCGATATTATTGTATCTAAAGATCTACATTTCAGATAGGACAGCTTTAAGGTACTGTATAGCTCTTCTACGCTCGCTATTTTCTTTCCCCTAATTAACCCGTATGCGTTCCCATGAAACCTTTGTTTTACACACGCTATGAAATCACCTATTTCGGAATCCGATATACCTCTTCTCGCAAGTTCACATCCCTCAATAAATTTATACACTTCATTTCTCAAATCTGGTGAACGTGTTGTGCTTCTCCTGGAAGTCCTCGCTGTGGGCTCCTCCAAAGTCCACAGTCCGTCCGAATAAAAACAATTTAATTCCGTTTTAGACACTTTATTCTATGCAGCTCGCACACGTTTAGCAAGCCCTGCTTCACTAATCACTACTCACTAATTGACTTACGCAACTCAACTCTCTGCTCAACTAACTCATACCAGTCTCATTTATATTCATGCATGCGGAAACTTAAACACGGAAATAACAATAATACGCTGACTGTAGCGGAAAAGACCTGCCTCAACACCTGAGCGCAAGAAAGTGGGTCACTAGTTCCACGGTCAACAAGTGCAATAGCGCTTCACCAGCGGCTAGCGCGCGCTCGATGAATTGACCTTGGCAAGTTACAATGCGGAATTAAACGCTTAGTGCGACACCATTACGGTCGAGTGAAAATATGTTCCGCGGAAGTAGCGACTCACAACAAACGGGTACCTGAGAAAAAAGGTACTAATCTGTTTACATTCTTTGCAATTGCTTCTATAATCATTTTTAACCCTGTGTTACTCCTGATGCTTTTTAAACCTGTTGCAGGTAGTGAAGGACGGCCAGTCGGATCTTTGTGTGGCAGGATCTTATCTGCTAACAATTCTTCCTGTCGCAATTTTCCTCTTCTACTTCCTTTACTAAAATTGTCTCTAATTCTCTGTCCGTCAAGTAGTTGTCGTATCTGTTCTTTAAGGCGTGAAATTCAGCTTTCCACCTTTCTAATTCCTTTAGCGCACTTTTATTTTTATTTGATACAAAATTGAGCAATTCTTCTAAAATTGCATCCGCCTTCTCTACCTTGGAGAGATTACCTAGATCTTTAATTTTTTCCTTTATTAAAACCAAATTCTCTTTATTGTTAACAGTGGACGAAAGATTATCCCAAATTTTTTCAATGAACCTATCTAACTGTCCAACCAAATCTTTATAATCCCTTCCTAAATCCCTTAATCGTGCCTCCAAATCGAATGAAATATCCATCAAGTAGAAAAACAAAAAGACAACGCTTGCAATTCTGCCAACACTTTGGGTCTGACGAGCAAGCGAGCAAACAATTAAAACCCCAGCAACGTTTTGCGCTGAAATGCAACCTCAAGCGTAAGCGCCACCGCCACTCTCAAGTTTCGTGTCACTTTTTAATTATATTTAGCTACACTTCGCGTATTTTCTTACAAATATTTTTTTTTTCTCTTTCCCGTAGCAGTCGTAAAATTGCTAAATCTATTGTTTAAAAATTATCGGAAATTACTCGTTTTTCGATTCTTCTGATAATTTTTAAATTTGCTCGACAAATTATTATAATAATCCCCCTATAGCCAGACTCAGCCACAGGATTACGGGTAAGGGAGTCTTTCCCAGGATTATTTATGTGTGTTAGTATTTATATATGTCTGCTACAAATAATTTATACCACTTTTTAAAATTTTTCTTTTAACACAAACTCACCTGAGCGAACGATTTTCGGTACTTAATAACCGGCTGCGCCAAATATGTTGTGATTCTCCTGGAAGTCCTCGCTGTGGGCTCCTCCAAAGTCCACAGTCCGTCCGAATAAAAACACTTTAATTCCGTTTTAGACACTTTATTGTATACGCTGGAGCTGCACACGTTTTGCAAGCCCTGCTTCACTAATCACTACTCACTGATTGACTTACGCAACTCAACTCTACTACTAACTCTCCATACCAGTCTTATTTATATTCATGCATGCGGAAACTTAAACACGGAAATAACAATAATACGCTGACTGTAGCGGAAAAGACCTGCCTCAACACCTGAGCGCAAGAAAGTGGGTCACTAGTTCCACGGTCAACAAGTGCAATAGCGCTTCACCAGCGGCTAGCGCGCGCTCGATGAATTGACCTTGGCAAGTTACAATGCGGAATTAAACGCTTAGTGCGACACCATTATGGTCGATTGAAAATATGTTCTGTGGAAGTAGCGACTCACAACATCCCTCCACCCCCAGGGAAAGGAAAAATTAATATCGTGAAGCGATGTTAATTTTTCCTTTTATTACAATGCTTCTACTGGGTGGTATTAACTGTTTGATATTATTCTTAACGCTATTACAAATTGCTTAAGTAAATACCATAACCGCTTCTTGTCTGGCGCTCCTCGGATATGCTGACTGGAGAATAAGATGATGATGGTTCTACCGAATTATGCTTCTGCTGCTACGAATGGACGTCTCGTCTTAGGGTGATATCACGCGTTGCAGGGCACCCACATTTGAAGAAACGGTGTGTAACTATGTGACTGCACCGATTGGACATGCTCTTCGTAGTACTGATCTACCTTGGACGGAGTGATGTGGCCTTCGGTGTTTCTTTCCCGTTTTCTTGGACTGCTGGAGTTGTGTGCTACGTCGTTGACTGTCTGGTGGACCTCCCACCTTACTTGACGCTAATTGATCGAAGAAGCTTTGACTGTGGCTTCACGATTTCCTTGTCTCACTTCGGGACGTTTGCTCTAATTTGCGACTATAGTAAGATGTTAATTTGCGGGGAGTGCCCAAAAGAAAAATGTTTTAGCACGTCCACCCTGTTGACTAGTGTAAGCGAGAAAACATCGCCATGGCCGTCTTTGTCGAACAATGCTGTCTCTCACTTCTGTGATGGTGCCGTACAACGTGATGATTCGGAGAAGCAACTCGGGTGTACCGCTCGTGTCTTGGTGATGGTTCGGAGAAACAACTTCGATGTACCGTTCGTATCTTGAAATCCACGATCAAACTGAAGCTTCCATAGGTGCTGGCTTACCCTACTTATTCTCTAATACTTATACTATAACTTATAATATTTTGACTACCCTAGGTTTGCTCCTTAATATTTACGCTCCATAAATGCAAGTATAGAGATACTTATGAATAAAATCAATGTGAATCATTGTTATGACTAAAATCAATCAATACATTTATCCAGTGAAACCATCAAATTTTAGGTGAAATTTCTGACACTTCTCGTATTGCAGAGTATCATAATTATGTCCTTACACCTTTCTATCTGTATTCTACTTTCATTTAGTCAAATCTTATATTCTATTTCGTTTGATTGTATTTAATATATTAAGTCTTAAAGTCCGTAAAGCATTTTATTCCTCACTGTTTGTGTTGCAGTAAGTGTGAACATACTTATTTACATGTATACCTAAGGTGTGTGCTTATTTGCCTATTAACATCTTTTTATGAACTTTAATATTTATTAACCCATTCAGGGTATTACTTTTATTCCTTATGTAAAAATTACTTCCCCTTTTTCTTTCAATATTTTTATTCTTATAATTTACAGAGTATTTTTCAATCTTTCGTATTTACAGTTTTCTATTTCAACCAATATTTATTGCTCTTATTCATTCGGACTTCTTTGTAATTACTTAATTATTATAATTTAGTTTAATTTTAATTTAATACTTAGTCAAGTTGAAGCAAATTTTAAATACTCTTCTAGTTGCTTCCTCCTTACTAGACGCTTCCGTGCGCATACAACATATCTATATACAAGTATCGGTAAACCAATTCACGTTGCCACATAATGTCATGGCGCCCTGACACCATCTGACAAAGCCGTCTACGAATTATTTCTCACAAAATTATTTCAACTTGGACTTCTGATAAATAGAATTAGGTCCAAGCAAGAATTGAATTAAAATTAAGTTTATATTGTTTCAACCATATGCATGCACTTGGAAACAACATAAAATTAATATACTGCCTTAACTAAGCCTAGATATATGGTTAAGACAAATTCGATAATCACTTAATACATTCTGTTAGTAAGCAAAGTTAGTAAGTGTCCGGTTAGTTATAACAAAATTTTCTCTAAAACTACATACTAAAACCAAAACCGTTTTGTGTTATTAAGGACATTCCTGACGTACTCACTCAAGCGCACTGAGCAATTATTTGCGGCGTCGCAGTTAATGGGATCCAGCCCTCTCTTTTTTCCATCGTCCTGGTAAACATGGAATTTCCCCTTGCACCGCCTACGACTGCCTTGAAATATACAAATATATATATATATATATATATATATATATATATATATATATATATATATATATATATATATATATATATATATATATATATATATATATATATATATATATATATATATATATATATATATATATATATATATATTATTTACGCCTACGACTGCCTTGAAATATACAAATATATATATATATATTATTTACGTTCGTTATTTTTGCCTATTCACTAAATTTTTTGTTGAATCGTATGTGTTGAGCGTGGTTTTCCAGTTCCGATTTACTGCATCCGTAGCTGTTCCTATTTTTATTGAATTGTTGTAATGTTTAATCAAATTGTTATGGAATGGCCTATCCCTGTTCTTAATTTTTATTACCGTCGTGACTGGGCTTCTAATGCCTATCACCTCATATGGGCCTAACCATATTGGTGAAAATTTATTTTTCCTTGTTTGATTTTTTAGCATTACCATATCTCCAGTTTTAAAAACTACTGGGTTCAGCCTGTCATCGTACTGCCTTTTGGCCGCTTCTTTTGCACGTTCCTGATTTTGCTTAACCATCTCATGGGCCCTTTGTATTTGGAATTTCTGGACCTTGATGGGATCATTTTTTCTTCAAATTTGTTGGCATCTGCGCGTCGAATCCATAGAGTGTGCGAAAAGGGGTTTGTTTGGTGGTTGTATGCGGAGTGTGATTATGCACGTGCATTGCCGCTGATAACCACTGTACCACTTGTTCCAATTGTATCCGTCCTCTTTCGCAAAACTACGCAAATATTCTGCCAACGGTCTATGGCTTCGTTTTAAGGAACCATTGGCCTGTGGGGCAATTTTTTAATTCCTAACAACTTACATGTGTCACTGAATAATTTTGAAGTGAAGTTGGTACCGTTATCTGTTACTAGAATTCGTGGAATTCCGTATCGCGTTACCACTTCGTCGTAGAAGGCTCTGGCTACGGTACTCGCCTCTGCGTCGGGAATAGCTGTGCAAGCCATAAATTTTGAGAAATCGTCTTGGAATGTGAGGATGTATTTATTACCAGATACAGTCTCCGGTAAAATACCTACAATGTCCATATAAACCTTATCGAAGGCCCGCACTGGCGTGTCTGTTAATACTAGGGGCATTTTCGTTAATTTTGAACTTTTGTTCACTTGAGATATGGGACATGCTCTAACATATTCTTTTATGTGCTTTTACATGCCTGGCCACCTGTATTCTTGCCTAATGCGTAAATAGGTTTTTACCGCCCCTTGATGACCTCCTAATGGTTTATCATGGAAATCCTTTATTATTGTCTTAATTTCCTTTGGGTCTTCCAGAAGAATTGTGCTATCACCCTGTTCCGCCTTTGGACTATCCGGTTCCACTGGTCCGGAGATTTCCTGCGGCCTGTCGTTTTCTTGGTTCTTTTGTTCTTTTGCCTTAGAGCGCGTTTGGACTGTCGCCACATCGCTGCTATTTTGGGGTATTCTACTCAGAGCGTCCGCATTTAAATTTTTCTTCCCAGGTTTATATATAATTTCGAAATCGTACTCCGATAGTTTATGTCTAAACCTGGCTAGACGAGAGGTCTGATCCCTTAAATTCGCTATAACCTTTAACGGCTGGTGGTCTGTAAATACTTTGAACGGCCTCCCCAAAAGATATGCTCTAAAATTCTTCGTTGCCCACACTATGGCCAAGAATTCCTTTTCGATTGTGGAGTACCGTTTCTCGGCTCCACTCAACGCCATACTGGCGAAAGCTATTGGCCCGTCCTTGCCTATTTGCCCTTGGGACAATACTGCTCCCAGAGCTTCATTGCTAGCATCGGTGGTCAAGAGAAATTCTCTGCTAAAATCTGGATATGTCAATACCGGTGGTGAAATTATTGCTCGCTTCAACGTCTCGAAAGCCTTTTGGCAATCCTCGGACCATTTAAAAACTACATTCTTCCTCAACAGCTTATTAATAGGTAAAACTATCTTTGCCATATTGTCTATGAATTTCCTATAATAATTTACTAAACCCAAAAATGCTTACACCTCCTTCTTATTCCTAGGTGGAAGTGCACCATTTTCCGAGCACTTATGACCTAAATACATGACTTCGCGCCGCAAAAACTGGCATTTCCTAATATTTAACTTAAGATTATTGATTCTTAAGGCTTCTAACACTTTCGCTAATCTAACCTCGTGGGGCCCAAAATACTACCATAAACTACAATATCATCTAAATATACAAAACAATCTATTCCTTGGAGACCTGTGAGGATGTGATTCATGATCCTCTGAAAGGTAGCAGGCGCGCCCGTCAACCCAAACGGCATTCTCTTAAACTCAAAATGTCCCAATCCTGTACTAAACGCAGTTTTTCCTCTATCACTCTTATCTACTAACACCTGATGATACCCACTTGCTAAATCTAAGGTCGTGAAATATCTACTATTACCTAACTGATCTAGAATCTCATCAATTCTAGGAATTGGAAAAACTTGTCTGATTGTGACTTCATTTAGTTTCCTGTAGTCCACTACTAGTCTCCACTTCTTTTCTCCGTCTTCACCAGCTTTCTTGGGAACTATCAACAATGGAGAGTTCCACGGAGAAGTACTTGGTCTCACTATTCTGTCATGTAAAAGCTTAGCTACCTGTCTGTCCACTTCCTCCCTATGAGCCTGTGGGAGTCTATACTGCCTCTGATTTATCGGAGCCTGTTCAGCCCCCGTTGGAATTGTATGTTTCAACACCGCTGTGCACGTTAAACTGTCACCTTCTAGCAGAAATATATCATGAAACGTGGAAATTATTCTTTCCATAGATTCCATTTCCTCCGGATTCAGGGTGGGGTCTAGTATTATTTCTTTCCTCAAGGTCTCTAACCTTTTCTCCACATTTATACCTTTCATCTCTCCCACTCTATTTATCATACTAGGACGGGGTGTTTCAAACTCATTGAAATTAGAAAACCCTGGCCTAAAATTACTGTCTATCTCTATATCCTTTTCCGTTGAATTTAGTACCGGAACGTAAATTACGCCCATCTTTACTTTTGCTAAAGTTTCCCCCATATACACTCCTGGAACAATTTCCTGTTTGTGAACTACTATTTCCGGAATATTGGTTTTAACCCTAACTGGAACTACTCTAATAGTTCTCGCCATTACTCTTGAATCTTCACTATGTAAAAATCGATCTATTTCTCCCATTGAACGCATAACCAGCGTCTTAATATGTTTCTAATTCGCATCCATAAACGTTACTCGTTTTTTAATTGAGTTTATAATTGACCGATTCCACAAATTGTCCCTACCAATTATGCCATCCGCTGACATTCCCTGTCCAAGTGGCACCACTTGTAGCTTTAAACAAAGGTGATTCATATCGTTAGGTGTGATCAGTATGGAACCCTTCGTTGTTACACATCCACCAAAAGCTCCATTAAGGGTTCTTACGTCTTTCATATTTACCGGCAATGATCCCCTCAACGCGTTCTCCTTTACCAGGCTCGTGTCTGCTCCAGTATCTACTAATAGGATGAGTTTTCCATTTTTTGCACCTTCATAAGATATTTCAATGAACACGTCATCTATAGTGTCTGGGCGACCCTTCTGCCAGTTTATTCCTGAATTAATTTGCCCCCTTCTTTCCGTTGTATTCCGTTTTATACTTATACCATTCTGTACCCTTGAGAAAAAATTTTCTAACATTTTTGTTGCGTTCCTTTGCCATGATTTCAAGTTTGTGTTCTTGCTATTTAAAAATTGCTCAGCATAATTAACAACTTTAATTTTTGTTTCTTTTACTACTTCTTTTATTATACCCAGAGACAATATAATTAAAATGAAAATTTGTGCAATACTTGCACTTAAGCATGAAGTTAAAACTCCAAACGTCTCCACTGACTCAACGGCCGTCGGCTTTACTGTTTGTTTGTTATTAACTGCTTGCTTAACTCCAATTTCGCTTTCCTCCTCACAACTGTAAACTTCTTCTGGGACTGATTTAACACTTTCAATGCTCCCATCTGCACTATCGACCCGCCAGTGATCGACTTTCTCGCAACGATCAGAGGAGGACGGTTCAACAATCGTTTTCGATGTATGACTCGTCACTCCCATGATGTGTGGCCTCGAGTTACTTGTCTTTTTGGGTTCCCAGCTTAGTGGCCTTGGCTGGGCCCTCGATAGTTTCCCTGCGCTGTTCCTTGATATCTCTTGGTGGGGCAATTTATTGCTATGTGTCCTGTTTTTTCACAACGGAAACACTTAATATCATCTCCCCTGATTCTGTTTCCGCTATTACTCGTATTCCATATACCCTCATTAGATTGTGGCTGATGTCTACCACTACTCATAGGGTCGTTACTATTTCCTCTCTGATTACCTACCTGACGTTCGGCTAAATTTCCTCTCGTCGGCTGCCCCCGTGACTGACATCTCCAATTTAGTTCATGCCCGTACATCATGCATTTCTCACAGAATGGACTATTTCTCCTTACGAGACACTCGTCCCTAGTATGGCCTTTCCTTCCGCAGAAGCTACATACTATTCGCGATTGGGCACTGGCTTCCCCACCTTGTGGACGTTCCATCCTTTTGCCGTCCCGCGAGATACTCTGGTTTTGCATGAAGTTATCGCCATGCTGTGTATTTAATTTCCCTAGGGTATCCATGGGTGTATGGCTTGCAGTCCTTTCGTTCATTTCTGCCGCCCAGACCGGATTTATGCTTGCTAAAAGGTTTGGTTGGGCTCCGAGAGATCTGCTGATGATCTCGTTTAGCTGTATTGCTTCTTCGATTAGTCTTTCCATGTCGATCACGTTGGTGCCCAACATCTTCATCCTTACTGTTGGGTCTCTTAACCCCAACACGAATGTCCTTGCTAAGGATTTGTTAATTTCAAGTCGCAGACCATGATTCTGGGCCTCAGTATATTGTGATTTCGTTATGTCTTCAGCCTGTGTCCTTAGATTTATTAACCTTTCTCCGAACCCCACTATTTCTTCACCTGGGAGTTGGGACACTGTCTGTATTTCCGATATTATTGTGTCTAAAGATCTACACTTCAGATAGGACAGCTTTAAGGTACTGTATAGCTCTTCTACGCTCGCTATTTTCTTTCCCCTAATTAACCCGTAAGCGTTCCCATGAAACCTTTGTTTTACACACGCTATGAAATCACCTATTTCGGCATCCGATATACCCCTTCTCGCAAGTTCACATCCCTCAATAAATTTATACACTTCATTTCTCAAATCTGGTGAACGTGTTGTGGTTCTCCTGGAAGTCCTCGCTGTGGGCTCCTCCAAAGTCCACAGTCCGTCCGAATAAAAACACTTTAATTCCGTTTTAGACACTTTATTCTATGCAGCTCGCACACGTTTAGCAAGCCCTGCTTCACTAATCACTACTCACTAATTGACTTACGCAACTCAACTCTCTGCTCAACTAACTCATACCAGTCTCATTTATATTCATGCATGCGGAAACTTAAACACGGAAATAACAATAATACGCTGACTGTAGCGGAAAAGACCTGCCTCAACACCTGAGCGCAAGAAAGTGGGTCACTAGTTCCACGGTCAACAAGTGCAATAGCGCTTCACCAGCGGCTAGCGCGCTCGATGAATTGACCTTGGCAAGTTACAATGCGGAATTAAACGCTTAGTGCGACACCATTATGGTCGAGTGAAAATATGTTCCGCGGAAGTAGCGACTCACAACATCCCTCCACCCCCAGGGAAAGGAAAAATTAATATCGTGAAGCGATGTTAATTTTTCCTTTTATTACAATGCTTCTACTGGGTGATATTAACTGTTTAATATTATTCTTAACGCTATTACAAATTGCTTATGTAAATACCATAACCGCTTCTCGTCTGGCGCTCCTCGGATATGCTGACTGGAGAATAAGATGATGATGGTTTTACCGAATTATGCTTCTGCTGCTACGAATGGACGTCTCGTCTTAGGGTGATATCACGCGTTGCAGGGCACCCACATTTGAAGAAATGGTGTATGACAGCACCGAATGGACATGCTGTTCGTAGTTCTAGTCTACTTTGAACGGAGTGATGTGGCCTTCGGTGTTTCCTTCTCGTTTTCTCGGACTGCTGGGGTTGTGTGCTACGTTGTAGACTGTCTGGTGGACCTCCCATCTTACTTGACGCTAATTGATCATAGCTCATATCTCGACTGTGGCTTCACGATTCCCTTGTCTCACTTCGGACGTTAACTCTAATTTGCGACTATGATCTGTAGGCAGATGACTTGCGGGGATGGTCCCAAGAAAAATATTTTAGCACGTTCACCCTGCTGACTAATGCTAGCGAGAAAACATCGCCATGGCCGTCTTTGTCGAACAATGATGTCTGTGCTGGTGCCGTACAACGTGATGGTTCGGAGAAGCATCTTCGATGTGCCGCTCGTATCTTGGAGTCCATAATTAAATTGAAGCTACCAGCTACGTGTTGATGCTGTTGGTGGCTTATCCTATTTATTTTCTAATACTTATACTACGAAGTAATTCAATGACATTTGTTATTTCATGAGTATCTTATGCTTGTTCTGTAATATTTATATACCTATGACTATGTACAACTTGCGTTCGTATTCGATTATCGAACTAAAATCAATATATTCATCAAGTGAAACCATTAAATTTGAGGTGAAATTTTTTACACTTTTCGTTATGTGTCCTTAAAAATATTTTCCTAGTGCCTTATATCTAGTTTCTTTTCTTTTTTCATTCTCATTTTCTTTTTAATAAAATCTCCGTGCTCATTCTTTCCCCTTTTTTTTTTAACTTGTCCCTTATTTTCATACATTTTTCAGAATGTTTTTTCTGTCCCATTTTTTTTTTATTTATTTTTACTTTACTAAATTGTGATACCACACGCTTGTATATCAAACGTATTCATTACACGTAGCGGTAGAGTGATCTGCGATGCCACATAATGTCATGGCGCCCTGACACCATGTGACAAAGCCGTCTACGAATTATCTCTCACAAAATTATTTCAAATTGGACTTCTGATAAATAGAATTAGGTCCAAGCAAGAATTGAATTAAAAGTAAGTTTATATTGTTTCAACCATATACATGCACTTGGAAACAATGTAAACAACATAATAAAGCAATAAAACAACATAAAAAGCAAAATAAACAACATAAATAATGTATTGCTTTAACCAAACCTAGATATATGGTTTAAACAAATTCTATAATTAATTAATACATTTTGTTAGTAAGCAAAATTAGTAAGTGTCCGGTTAGCTATAGAAAATTCCCCTTAAAAATACGGCCAAAACGGTTTTATATGGATGAGCAACTTCGGGCGTACTTATCAATTTGCGGCGTCGCAGTTAATGGGATCCAGCCCTCTCATTTCCGTAGTCCTGGTAAACATGGAATTTCCCCTTGCACCGCCTACGACTGCCTTGAAATATACAAATATATATATATAATTTACGTTCGTTATCTTTCCCTATTTACTGAAATTTAAATTCTTTTCTTTTTTTTTTGTTGAACTGCGACCGTGACTGTTTCTATTTTACTCGAATTGTTGTAATGTTTAAGCAAATTGTTATGGAAGGACTTATCCCTGTTCCTAATTTTTAGAACTGTAGTGACCGGGCTTCTAATGCCTATCACCTCATATGGGCCTAACCATATTGGTGAAAACTTATTTTTCCTTGTTTTTTTTTTTAGCATTGCCATATCTCCAGTTTTAAAAACTACTGGGTTCAGCCTGTCATCGTACTGCCTTTTGGCCGCTTCTTTTGCACGTTCCTGATTTTGCCTAACCATCTCATCGGCCCTTTGTATTTGGAATTTCTGGACCTTGATGGGATCGTTGGCGTTATAGAGTGGGCCACATTTTTTCTTCAAATTTGTTGGCATCTGCGCGTCGAATCCATAGAGTGTGCGAAAAGGGGTTTGTTTGGTGGTTGTATGCGGAGTGTGATTATGCACTTGCATTGCCGCTGATAACCACTGGTCCCAATTGGATCCGTCCTCTTTCGCAAAACTACGCAAATATTCTGCCAACGGTCTATGGCTTCGTTCTAAGGAACCATTGGCCTGTGGGTGGTACGGTGTTGTGTGTAATATTTTAATTCCTAACAACTTACATGTGTCACTGAATAATTTTGAAGTGAAGTTGGTACCGTTATCTGTTACTAGAATTCGTGGAATTCCGTATCGCGTTACCACTTCGTCGTAGAAGGCTCTGGCTACGGTACTCGCCTCTGCGTCGGGAATAGCTGTGCAAGCCATAAATTTTGAAAAATCGCCTTGGAATGTGAGGATGTATTTATTACCAGATACAGTCTCCGGTAAAATACCTACAATGTCCATATAAACCTTATTGAAGGGCCGCACTGGCGTGTCTGTTAATACTAGGGGCATTTTCGTTAATTTTGAACTTTTGTTCACTTGACATTTGGGACATGCTCTAACGTATTCTTTTATCTGCTTTTGCATGCCTGGCCACCAGTATTCTTGCCTAATGCGTAAATAGGTTTTTACCGCCCCTTGATGACCTCCTAATGGTTTATCATGGAAATCCTTTATTATTGTCTTAATTTCCTTTGGGTCTTCCAGAAGAATTGTGCTATCACCCTGTTCCGCCTTTGGACTATCCGGTTCCACTGATCCGGAGATTTCCTGCGGCCTGTCGTTTTCTTGGTTCTTTTGTTCTTTTGCCTTAGAGCGCGTTTGGACTGTCACCACATCGCTGCTATTTTGGGGTATTCTACTCAGAGCGTCCGCATTTAAATTTTTCTTCCCAGGTTTATATATAATTTCGAAATCGTACTCCGATAGTTTATGTCTAAACCTGGCTAGACGAGAGGTCTGATCCCTTAAATTCGCTATACCCTTTAAGGGCTGGTGGTCTGTAAATACTTTGAACGGCCTCCCCAAAAGATATGCTCTAAAATTCTTCGTTGCCCACACTATGGCCAAGAATTCCTTTTCGATTGTGGAGTACCGTTTCTCGGCTCCACTCAACGCCCTACTGGCGAAAGCTATTGGCCTGTCCTTGCCTATTTCCCCTTGGGACAATACTGCTCCCAGAGCTTCATTGCTAGCATAGGTGGTCAAGAGAAATTCTCTGCTAAAATCTGGATATGTCAATACCGGTGGTGAAATTATTGCTCGCTTCAACGTCTCGAAAGCCTTTTGGCAATCCCCGGACCATTTATAAACTACATTCTTACTCAACAGCTTATTAATAGGTAAAGCTATCTTTGCCATATTGTCTATGAATTTCCTATAATAATTTACTAAACCCAAAAATGCTTGCACCTCCTTCTTATTCCTAGGTGGCAAAATATTCTTGACACATTCTACCTTCTGTGGGTCCGGAAGTGCACCATTTTCCGAGCACTTATGTCCTAAATACACGACTTCGCGCCGCAAAAACTGGCATTTCCTAATATTTAACTTAAGATTATTGATTCTTAAGGCTTCTAACACTTTCGCTAATCTAACCTCGTGGGGCCCAAAATACTACCATAAACTACAATATCATCTAAATATACAAAACAATCTATTCCTTGGAGACCTGTGAGGATGTGATTCATGATCCTCTGAAAGGTAGCAGGCGCGCCCGTCAACCCAAACGGCATTCTCTTAAACTCAAAATGTCCCAATCCTGTACTAAACGCAGTTTTTCCTCTATCACTCTTATCTACTAACACCTGATGATACCCACTTGCTAAATCTAAGGTCGTGAAATATCTACTATTACCTAACTGATCTAGAATCTCATCAATTCTAGGAATTGGAAAAACTTGTCTGATTGTGACTTCATTTAGTTTCCTGTAGTCCACTACTAGTCTCCACTTCTTTTCTCCGTCTTCACCAGCTTTCTTGGGAACTATCAACAATGGAGAGTTCCACGGAGAAGTACTTGGTCTCACTATTCCGTCATGTAAAAGCTTAGCTACCTGTCTGTCCACTTCCTCCCTATGAGCCTGTGGGAGTCTATACTGCCTCTGATTTATCGGAGCCTGTTCAGCCCCCGTTGGAATTGTATGTTTCAACACCGCTGTGCACGTTAAACTGTCACCTTCTAGCAGAAATATATCATGAAACGTGGAAATTATTCTTTCCATAGATTCCATTTCCTCCGGATTCAGGGTGGGGTCTAGTATTATTTCTTTCCTCAAGGTCTCTAACCTTTTCTCCACATTTATACCTTTCATCTCTCCCACTCTATTTATCATACTAGGACGGGGTGTTTCAAACTCATTGAAATTAGAAAACCCTGGCCTAAAATTACTGTCTATCTCTATATCCTTTTCCGTTGAATTTAGTACCGGAACGTAAATTACGCCCATCTTTACTTTTGCTAAAGTTTCCCCCATATACACTCCTGGAACAATTTCCTGTTTGTGAACTACTATTTCCGGAATATTGGTTTTAACCCTAACTGGAACTACTCTAATAGTTCTCGCCATTACTCTTAAATATTCACTATGTAAAACTCGATCTATTTCTCCCATTGAACGCATAACCAGCGTCTTAATATGTTTCTTATTCGCATCCATAAACGTTACTCGTTTTTTAATTGAGTTTATAATTGACCGATTCCACAAATTGTCCCTACCAATTATGCCATCCGCTGACACTCCCTCCAAGTGGCACCACTTGTAGCTTTAAACAAAGGTGATTCATATCGTTAGGTGTGATCAGTATGGAACCCTTCGTTGTTACACATCCACCAAAAGTTCCATTAAGGGTTCTTACGTCTTTCACATTTACCGGCAATGATCCCCTCAACGCGTTCTCCTTTACCAGGCTCGTGTCTGCTCCAGTATCTACTAATAGGATGAGTTTTCCATTTTTTGCACCTTCATAAGATATTTCAATGAACACGTCATCTATAGTGTCTGGGCGACCCTTCTGCCAGTTTAATCCTGAATTAATTTGCCCCCTTCTTTCCGTTGTATTCCGTTTTATACTTATACCATTCTCTACCCTTGAGAAAAAATTTTCTAACATTTTTGTTGCGTTCCTTTGCCATGATTTCAAGTTTGTATTCTTGCTATTTAAAAATTGCTCAGCATAATTAACAACTTTAATTTTTGTTTCTTTTACTACTTCTTTTATTATACCCAGAGACAATATAATTAAAACGAAAATTTGTGCAATGCTTGCACTTAAGCATGAAGTCAAAACTCCAAACGTCTCCACTGACTCAACGGCCGTCGGCTTTACTGTTTGTTTGTTATCAACTGCTTGCTTAACTCCAATTTCGCTCACCTCCTCACAACTGTAAACTTCTTCTGGGACTGATTTAACACTTTCAATGCTCCCGTCTGCACTATCGACCCGCCCGTGATCAACTTTCTCGCAACGATCAGAGGAGGACGGTTCAACAATCGTTTTCGATGTATGACTCGTCACTCCCATGATGTGTGGCCTCGAGTTACTTTTCTTTTCGGGTTCCCAGCTTAGTGGCCTTGGCTGGGTCCTCGATGATGTGTGGCCTCGAGTTACTTTTCTTTTCGGGTTCCCAGCTTAGTGGCCTTGGCTGGGCCCTCGATAGTTTCCCTGCGCTGTTCCTTGATATCTCTTGGTGGGGCAATTTATTGCTATGTGTCCTGTTTTTTCACAACGGAAACACTTAATATCAGCTCCCCTGCTTCTGCTTTCCCTATTATACGTATTCCAACTACCCTCATTAGCTTGTGGCTGCTGTCTACCGCTACTCATGTGGTCGCTACTATTTCTTCTCTGATAACTTACCTGACGTTCGGGTAAATTTCCTCTCGTTGGCTGCCCTCGTGACTGACATCTCCAACTTAGTTCATGCCCATACATCATGCATTTCTCACAGAATGGACTATTTTTCCTTACGAGACACTCGTCCCTAGTATGGCCTTTCCTTCCGCAGAAACTACATACTATTCGCGCTTTGGCACTGGCTTCCCCAACTTGTGGACGTCCCATCCTTTTTCCGTCCCGCGTGATACTCGGGTTTTGCATGAAGTTCTCGCCATGCTGTGTATTTATTTTCCTTGGGGCATCCACGGGTGTATGGCATGCCGTCCTTTGGTTCATTTCTACAGTCCAGACCGGATTCATGCTCGCTAAAAGGTTTGGTTGGGCTCCGAGAGATCTGCTGATGATCTCGTCTAGCTGTATTGCTTCTGCGATCAGCCATTCCATCTCGATCACGTTGGTGCCCAACATCTTCATCCTTATCGTTGGGTCTCTTAACCCCAACACGAATGTCCTTGCTAATGATTTATTAATCTCAAGTCGCAGTCCATGATCCTTGACCTCATTATAATGGGATTTCGTAATATCCTCTGCCTGTGTCCTTAGATTTATTAATCTTTCTCCGAACTCCACTATTTCTTCCCCTGGGAGTTGGGACACTGTCTGTATTTCCGATATTATTGTATCTAAAGATCTACATTTCAGATAGGACAGCTTTAAGGTACTGTATAGCTCTTCTACGCTCGCTATTTTCTTTCCCCTAATTAACCCGTATGCATTCCCATGAAACCTTTGTTTTACACACGCTATGAAATCACCTATTTCGGAATCCGATATACCTCTTCTCGCAAGTTCACATCCCTCAATAAATTTATACACTTCATTTCTCAAATCTGGTGAACGTGTTGTGCTTCTCCTGGAAGTCCTCGCTGTGGGCTCCTCCAAAGTCCACAGTCCATCCGAATAAAAACAATTTAATTCCGTTTTAGACACTTTATTCTATGCAGCTCGCACACGTTTAGCAAGCCCTGCTTCACTAATCACTACTCACTAATTGACTTACGCAACTCAACTCTCTGCTCAACTAACTCATACCAGTCTCATTTATATTCATGCATGCGGAAACTTAAACACGGAAATAACAATAATACGCTGACTGTAGCGGAAAAGACCTGCCTCAACACCTGAGCGCAAGAAAGTGGGTCACTAGTTCCACGGTCAACAAGTGCAATAGCGCTTCACCAGCGGCTAGCGCGCGCTCGATGAATTGACCTTGGCAAGTTACAATGCGGAATTAAACGCTTAGTGCGACACCATTACGGTCGAGTGAAAATATGTTCCGCGGAAGTAGCGACTCACAACAAACGGGTACTTGAGAAAAAAGGTACTAATCTGTTTACATTCTTTGCAATTGCTTCTATACTCATTTTTAACCCTGTGTTACTCCTGATGCTTTTTAAACCTGTTGCAGGTAGTGAAGGACGGCCAGTCGGATCTTTGTGTGGCAGGGTCTTATCTGCTAACAATTCTTCCTGTCGCAATTTTCCTCTTCTACTTCCTTTACTAAAATTGTCTCTAATTCTCTGTCCGTCAAGTAGTTGTCGTATCTGTTCTTTAAGGCGTGAAATTCAGCTTTCCACCTTTCTAATTCCTTTAGCGAACTTTTATTTTTATTTGATACAAAATTGAGCAATTCTTCTAAAATTGCATCCGCCTTCTCTACCTTGGAGAGATTACCTAGATCTTTAATTTTTTCCTTTATTAAAACCAAATTCTCTTTATTGTTAACAGTGGACGAAAGATTATCCCAAATTTTTTCAATGAACCTATCTAACTGTCCAACCAAATCTTTATAATCCCTTCCTAAATCCCTTAATCGTGCCTCCAAATCGAATGAAATATCCATCAAGTAGAAAAACAAAAAGACAACGCTTGCAATTCTGCCAACACTTTGGGTCTGACGAGCAAGCAAGCAAACAATTAAAACCCCAGCAACGTTTTGCGCTGAAATGCAACTTCAAGCGTAAGCGCCACCGCCACTCTCAAGTTTCGTGTCACTTTTTAATTATATTTAGCTACACTTCGCGTATTTTCTTACAAATATTTTTTTTTTCTCTTTCCCGTAGCAGTCGTAAAATTGCTAAATCTATTGTTTAAAAATTATCAGAAATTACTCGTTTTTCGATTCTTCTGATAATTTTTAAATTTGCTCGACAAATTATTATAATAATCCCCCTATAGCCAGACTCAGCCACAGGATTACGGGTAAGGGAGTCTTTCCCAGGATTATTTATGTGTGTTAGTATTTATATATGTCTGCTACAAATAATTTATACCACTTTTTAAAATTTTTCTTTTAACACAAACTCACCTGAGCGAACGATTTTCGGTACTTAATAACCGGCTGCGCCAAATATGTTGTGATTCTCCTGGAAGTCCTCGCTGTGGGCTCCTCCAAAGTCCACAGTCCGTCCGAATAAAAACACTTTAATTCCGTTTTAGACACTTTATTGTATACGCTGGAGCTGCACACGTTTTGCAAGCCCTGCTTCACTAATCACTACTCACTGATTGACTTACGCAACTCAACTCTACTACTAACTCTCCATACCAGTCTTATTTATATTCATGTATGCGGAAACTTAAACACGGAAATAACAATAATACGCTGACTGTAGCGGAGTCTTAGGGTGATATCACGCGTTGCAGGGCACCCACATTTGAAGAAACGGTGTGTAACTATGTGACTGCACCGATTGGACATGCTCTTCGTAGTACTGATCTACCTTGGACGGAGTGATGTGGCCTTCGGTGTTTCTTTCTCGTTTTCTTCGACTGCTGGAGTTGTGTGCTACGTCGTTGACTGTCTGGTGGACCTCCCACCTTACTTCACGCTAATTGATCGAAGAAGCTTTGACTGTGGCTTCACGATTTCCTTGTCTCACTTCGGGACGTTAGCTCTAATTTGCGACTATAGTAAGATGTTAATTTGCGCGGAGTGCCCAAAAGAAAAATGTTTTAGCACGTCCACCCTGTTGACTAGTGTAAGCGAGAAAACATCGCCATGGCCGTCTTTGTCGAACAATGCTGTCTCTCACTTCTGTGATGGTGCCGTACAACGTGATGATTCGGAGAAGCAACTCGGGTGTACCGCTCGTGTCTTGGTGATGGTTCGGAGAAACAACTTCGATGTACCGTTCGTATCTTGAAATCCACGATCAAACTGAAGCTTCCATAGGTGCTGCCTTACCCTACTTATTCTCTAATACTTATACTATAACTTATAATATTTTGACTACCCTAGGTTTGCTCCTTAATATTTACGCTCCATAAATGCAAGTATAGAGATACTTATGAATAAAATCAATGTGAATCATTGTTATGACTAAAATCAATCAATACATTTATCCAGTGAAACCATCAAATTTTAGGTGAAATTTCTGACACTTCTCGTATTGCAGAGTATCATAATTATGTCCTTACACCTTTCTATCTGTATTCTACTTTCATTTAGTAAAATCTTATATTCTATTTCGTTTGATTGTATTTAATATATTAAGTCTTAAAGTCCGTAAAGCATTTTATTCCTCACTGTTTGTGTTGCAGTAAGTGTGAACATACTTATTTACATGTATACCTAAGGTGTGTGCTTATTTGCCTATTAACATCTTTTTATGAACTTTAATATTTATTAACCCATTCAGGGTATTACTTTTATTCCTTATGTAAAAATTACTTCCCCTTTTTCTTTCAATATTTTTATTCTTATAATTTACAGAGTATTTTTCAATCTTTCGTATTTACAGTTTTCTATTTCAACTAATATTTATTGCTCTTATTCATTCGGACTTCTTTGTAATTACTTAATTATTATAATTTAGTTTAATTTTAATTTAATACTTAGTCAAGTTGAAGCAAATTTTAAATACTCTTCTAGTTGCTTCCTCCTTACTAGACGCTTCCGTGCGCATACAACATATCTATATACAAGTAACGGTAAACCAATTCACGTTGCCACATAATGTCATGGCGCCCTGACACCATCTGACAAAGCCGTCTACGAATTATTTCTCACAAAATTATTTCAACTTGGACTTCTGATAAATAGAATTAGGTCCAAGCAAGAATTGAATTAAAATTAAGTTTATATTGTTTCAACCATATGCATGCACTTGGAAACAACATAATATTAATATACTGCCTTAACTAAGCCTAGATATATGGTTAAGACAAATTCGATAATCACTTAATACATTCTGTTAGTAAGCAAAGTTAGTAAGTGTCCGGTTAGTTATAACAAAATTTTCTCTAAAACTACATACTAAAACCAAAACCGTTTTGTGTTATTAAGGACATTCCTGACGTACTCACTCAAGCGCACTGAGCAATTATTTGCGGCGTCGCAGTTAATGGGATCCAGCCCTCTCTTTTTTCCATCGTCCTGGTAAACATGGAATTTCCCCTTGCACCGCCTACGACTGCCTTGAAATATACAAATATATATATATATTATTTACGTTCGTTATTTTTGCCTATTCACTAAATTTTTTGTTGAATCGTATGTGTTGAGCGTGGTTTTCCAGTTCCGATTTACTGCATCCGTAGCTGTTCCTATTTTTATTGAATTGTTGTAATGTTTAATCAAATTGTTATGGAATGGCCTATCCCTGTTCTTAATTTTTATTACCGTCGTGACTGGGCTTCTAATGCCTATCACCTCATATGGGCCTAACCACATTGGTGAAAATTTATTTTTCCTTGTTTGATTTTTTAGCATTACCATATCTCCAGTTTTAAAAACTACTGGGTTCAGCCTGTCATCGTACTGCCTTTTGGCCGCTTCTTTTGCACGTTCCTGATTTTGCCTAACCATCTCATGGGCCCTTTGTATTTGGAATTTCTGGACCTTGATGGGATCATTTTTTCTTCAAATTTGTTGGCATCTGCGCGTCGAATCCATAGAGTGTGCGAAAAGGGGTTTGTTTGGTGGTTGTATGCGGAGTGTGATTATGCACGTGCATTGCCGCTGATAACCACTGTACCACTTGTCCCAATTGTATCCGTCCTCTTTCGCGAAACTACGCAAATATTCTGCCAACGGTCTATGGCTTCGTTCTAAGGAACCATTGGCCTGTGGGGCAATTTTTTAATTCCTAACAACTTACATGTGTCACTGAATAATTTTGAAGTGAAGTTGGTACCGTTATCTGTTACTAGAATTCGTGGAATTCCGTATCGCGTTACCACTTCGTCGTAGAAGGCTCTGGCTACGGTACTCGCCTCTGCGTCGGGAATAGCTGTGCAAGCCATAAATTTTGAGAAATCGTCTTGGAATGTGAGGATGTATTTATTACCAGATACAGTCTCCGGTAAAATACCTACAATGTCCATATAAACCTTATCGAAGGGCCGCACTGGCGTTCTGTTAATACTAGGGGCATTTTCGTTAATTTTGAACTTTTGTTCACTTGACATTTGGGACATGCTCTAACGTATTCTTTTATCTGCTTTTGCATGCCTGGCCACCTGTATTCTAGCCTAATGCGTAAATAGGTTTTTACCGCCCCTTGATGACCTCCTAATGGTTTTTCATGGAAATCCTTTATTATTGTCTTAATTTCCTTTGGGTCTTCCAGAAGAATTGTGCTATCACCCTGTTCCGCCTTTGGACTATCCGGTTCCACTGATCCGGAGATTTCCTGCGGCCTGTCGTTTTCTTGGTTCTTTTGTTCTTTTGCCTTAGAGCGCGTTTGGACTGTCGCCACATCGCTGCTATTTTGGGGTATTCTACTCAGAGCGTCCGCATTTAAATTTTTCTTCCCAGGTTTATATATAATTTCGAAATCGTACTCCGATAGTTTATGTCTAAACCTGGCTAGACGAGAGGTCTGATCCCTTAAATTCGCTATACCCTTTAAGGGCTGGTGGTCTGTAAATACTTTGAACGGCCTCCCCAAAAGATATGCTCTAAAATTCTTCGTTGCCCACACTATGGCCAAGAATTCCTTTTCGATTGTGGAGTACCGTTTCTCGGCTCCACTCAACGCCCTACTGGCGAAAGCTATTGGCCCGTCCTTGCCTATTTCCCCTTGGGACAATACTGCTCCCAGAGCTTCATTGCTAGCATCGGTGGTCAGGAGAAATTCTCTGCTAAAATCTGGATATGTCAATACCGGTGGTGAAATTATTGCTCGCTTCAACGTCTCGAAAGCCTTTTGGCAATCCTCGGACCATTTAAAAACTACATTCTTCCTCAACAGCTTATTAATAGGTAAAACTATCTTTGCCATATTGTCTATGAATTTCCTATAATAATTTACTAAACCCAAAAATGCTTGCACCTCCTTCTTATTCCTAGGTGGAAGTGCACCATTTTCCGAGCACTTATGACCTAAATACACGACTTCGCGCCGCAAAAACTGGCATTTCCTAATATTTAACTTAAGATTATTGATTCTTAAGGCTTCTAACACTTTCGCTAATCTAACCTCGTGGTGCTCTAAATTACTACCATAAACTACAATATCATCTAAATATACAAAACAATCTATTCCTTGGAGACCTGTGAGGATGTGATTCATGATCCTCTGAAAGGTAGCAGGCGCGCCCGTCAACCCAAACGGCATTCTCTTAAACTCAAAATGTCCCAATCCTGTACTAAACGCAGTTTTTCCTCTATCACTCTTATCTACTAACACCTGATGATACCCACTTGCTAAATCTAAGGTCGTGAAATATCTACTATTACCTAACTGATCTAGAATCTCATCAATTCTAGAATTTGGAAAAACTTGTCTGATTGTGACTTCATTTAGTTTCCTGTAGTCCACTACTAGTCTCCACTTCTTTTCTCCGTCTTCACCAGCTTTCTTGGGAACTATCAACAATGGAAAGTTCCACGGAGAAGTACTTAGTCTCACTATTCCGTCATGTAAAAGCTTAGCTACCTGTCTGTCCACTTCCTCCCTATGAGCCTGGGGGAGTCTATACTGCCTCTGATTTATCGGAGCCTGTTCAGCCCCCGTTGGAATTGTATGTTTCAACACCGCTGTGCACATTAAACTGTCACCTTCTAGCAGAAATATATCATGAAACGTGGAAATTATTCTTTCCATAGATTCCATTTCCTCCGGATTCAGGGTGGGGTCTAGTATTATTTCTTTCCTCAAGGTCTCTAACCTTTTCTCCACATTTATACCTTTCATCTCTCCCACTCTATTTATCATACTAGGCCTAAAATTACTGTCTATCTCTATATCCTTTTCCGTTGAATTTAGTACCGGAACGTAAATTACGCCCATCTTTACTTTTGCTAAAGTTTCCCCCATATACACTCCTGGAACAATTTCCTGTTTGTGAACTACTATTTCCGGAATATTGGTTTTAACCCTAACTGGAACTACTCTAATAGTTCTCGCCATTACTCTTGAATATTCACTATGTAAAACTCGATCTATTTCTCCCATTGAACGCATAACCAGCGTCTTAATATGTTTCTTATTCGCATCCATAAACGTTACTCGTTTTTTAATTGAGTTTATAATTGACCGATTCCACAAATTGTCCCTACCAATTATGCCATCCGCTGACACTCCCTGTCCAAGTGGCACCACTTGTAGCTTTAAACAAAGGTGATTCATATCGTTAGGTGTGATCAGTATGGAACCCTTCGTTGTTACACATCCACCAAAAGTTCCATTAAGGGTTCTTACGTCTTTCACATTTACCGGCAATGATCCCCTCAACGCGTTCTCCTTTACCAGGCTCGTGTCTGCTCCAGTATCTACTAATAGGATGAGTTTTCCATTTTTTGCACCTTCATAAGATATTTCAATGAACACGTCATCTATAGTGTCTGGGCGACCCTTCTGCCAGTTTAATCCTGAATTAATTTGCCCCCTTCTTTCCGTTGTATTCCGTTTTATACTTATACCATTCTCTACCCTTGAGAAAAAATTTTCTAACATTTTTGTTGCGTTCCTTTGCCATGATTTCAAGTTTGTGTTCTTGCTATTTAAAAATTGCTCAGCATAATTAACAACTTTAATTTTTGTTTCTTTTACTACTTCTTTTATTATACCCAGAGACAATATAATTAAAACGAAAATTTGTGCAATGCTTGCACTTAAGCATGAAGTCAAAACTCCAAACGTCTCCACTGACTCAACGGCCGTCGGCTTTACTGTTTGTTTGTTATCAACTGCTTGCTTAACTCCAATTTCGCTCACCTCCTCACAACTGTAAACTTCTTCTGGGACTGATTTAACACTTTCAATGCTCCCGTCTGCACTATCGACCCGCCCGTGATCAACTTTCTCGCAACGATCAGAGGAGGACGGTTCAACAATCGTTTTCGATGTATGACTCCTCACTCCCATGATGTGTGGCCTCGAGTTACTTTTCTTTTCGGGTTCCCAGCTTAGTGGCCTTGGCTGGGTCCTCGATGATGTGTGGCCTCGAGTTACTTTTCTTTTCGGGTTCCCAGCTTAGTGGCCTTGGCTGGGCCCTCGATAGTTTCCCTGCGCTGTTCCTTGATATATCTTGGTGGGGCAATTTATTGCTATGTGTCCTGTTTTTTCACAACGGAAACACTTAATATCAGCTCCCCTGCTTCTGCTTTCCCTATTATACGTATTCCAACTACCCTCATTAGCTTGTGGCTGCTGTCTACCGCTACTCATGTGGTCGCTACTATTTCTTCTCTGATAACTTACCTGACGTTCGGGTAAATTTCCTCTCGTTGGCTGCCCTCGTGACTGACATCTCCAACTTAGTTCATGCCCATACATCATGCATTTCTCACAGAATGGACTATTTTTCCTTACGAGACACTCGTCCCTAGTATGGCCTTTCCTTCCGCAGAAACTACATACTATTCGCGCTTTGGCACTGGCTTCCCCAACTTGTGGACGTCCCATCCTTTTTCCGTCCCGCGTGATACTCGGGTTTTGCATGAAGTTCTCGCCATGCTGTGTATTTATTTTCCTTGGGGCATCCACGGGTGTATGGCATGCCGTCCTTTGGTTCATTTCTGCAGTCCAGACCGGATTCATGCTCGCTAAAAGGTTTGGTTGGGCTCCGAGAGATCTGCTGATGATCTCGTCTAGCTGTATTGCTTCTGCGATCAGCCTTTCCATCTCGATCACGTTGGTGCCCAACATCTTCATCCTTATCGTTGGGTCTCTTAACCCCAACACGAATGTCCTTGCTAATGATTTATTAATCTCAAGTCGCAGTCCATGATCCTTGACCTCATTATAATGGGATTTCGTAATATCCTCTGCCTGTGTCCTTAGATTTATTAATCTTTCTCCGAACTCCACTATTTCTTCCCCTGGGAGTTGGGACACTGTCTGTATTTCCGATATTATTGTATCTAAAGATCTACATTTCAGATAGGACAGCTTTAAGGTACTGTATAGCTCTTCTACGCTCGCTATTTTCTTTCCCCTAATTAACCCGTATGCGTTCCCATGAAACCTTTGTTTTACACACGCTATGAAATCACCTATTTCGGAATCCGATATACCTCTTCTCGCAAGTTCACATCCCTCAATAAATTTATACACTTCATTTCTCAAATCTGGTGAACGTGTTGTGCTTCTCCTGGAAGTCCTCGCTGTGGGCTCCTCCAAAGTCCACAGTCCGTCCGAATAAAAACAATTTAATTCCGTTTTAGACACTTTATTCTATGCAGCTCGCACACGTTTAGCAAGCCCTGCTTCACTAATCACTACTCACTAATTGACTTACGCAACTCAACTCTCTGCTCAACTAACTCATACCAGTCTCATTTATATTCATGCATGCGGAAACTTAAACACGGAAATAACAATAATACGCTGACTGTAGCGGAAAAGACCTGCCTCAACACCTGAGCGCAAGAAAGTGGGTCACTAGTTCCACGGTCAACAAGTGCAATAGCGCTTCACCAGCGGCTAGCGCGCGCTCGATGAATTGACCTTGGCAAGTTACAATGCGGAATTAAACGCTTAGTGCGACACCATTACGGTCGAGTGAAAATATGTTCCGCGGAAGTAGCGACTCACAACAAACGGGTACTTGAGAAAAAAGGTACTAATCTGTTTACATTCTTTGCAATTGCTTCTATACTCATTTTTAACCCTGTGTTACTCCTGATGCTTTTTAAACCTGTTGCAGGTAGTGAAGGACGGCCAGTCGGATCTTTGTGTGGCAGGGTCTTATCTGCTAACAATTCTTCCTGTCGCAATTTTCCTCTTCTACTTCCTTTACTAAAATTGTCTCTAATTCTCTGTCCGTCAAGTAGTTGTCGTATCTGTTCTTTAAGGCGTGAAATTCAGCTTTCCACCTTTCTAATTCCTTTAGCGCACTTTTATTTTTATTTGATACAAAATTGAGCAATTCTTCTAAAATTGCATCCGCCTTCTCTACCTTGGAGAGATTACCTAGATCTTTAATTTTTTCCTTTATTAAAACCAAATTCTCTTTATTGTTAACAGTGGACGAAAGATTATCCCAAATTTTTTCAATGAACCTATCTAACTGTCCAACCAAATCTTTATAATCCCTTCCTAAATCCCTTAATCGTGCCTCCAAATCGAATGAAATATCCATCAAGTAGAAAAACAAAAAGACAACGCTTGCAATTCTGCCAACACTTTGGGTCTGACGAGCAAGCGAGCAAACAATTAAAACCCCAGCAACGTTTTGCGCTGAAATGCAACCTCAAGCGTAAGCGCCACCGCCACTCTCAAGTTTCGTGTCACTTTTTAATTATATTTAGCTACACTTCGCGTATTTTCTTACAAATATTTTTTTTTCTCTTTCCCGTAGCAGTCGTAAAATTGCTAAATCTATTGTTTAAAAATTATCAGAAATTACTCGTTTTTCGATTCTTCTGATAATTTTTAAATTTGCTCGACAAATTATTATAATAATCCCCCTATAGCCAGACTCAGCCACAGGATTACGGGTAAGGGAGTCTTTCCCAGGATTATTTATGTGTGTTAGTATTTATATATGTCTGCTACAAATAATTTATACCACTTTTTAAAATTTTTCTTTTAACACAAACTCACCTGAGCGAACGATTTTCGGTACTTAATAACCGGCTGCGCCAAATATGTTGTGATTCTCCTGGAAGTCCTCGCTGTGGGCTCCTCCAAAGTCCACAGTCCGTCCGAATAAAAACACTTTAATTCCGTTTTAGACACTTTATTGTATACGCTGGAGCTGCACACGTTTTGCAAGCCCTGCTTCACTAATCACTACTCACTGATTGACTTACGCAACTCAACTCTACTACTAACTCTCCATACCAGTCTTATTTATATTCATGCATGCGGAAACTTAAACACGGAAATAACAATAATACGCTGACTGTAGCGGAGTCTTAGGGTGATATCACGCGTTGCAGGGCACCCACATTTGAAGAAACGGTGTGTAACTATGTGACTGCACCGATTGGACATGCTCTTCGTAGTACTGATCTACCTTGGACGGAGTGATGTGGCCTTCGGTGTTTCTTTCTCGTTTTCTTCGACTGCTGGAGTTGTGTGCTACGTCGTTGACTGTCTGGTGGACCTCCCACCTTACTTCACGCTAATTGATCGAAGAAGCTTTGACTGTGGCTTCACGATTTCCTTGTCTCACTTCGGGACGTTAGCTCTAATTTGCGACTATAGTAAGATGTTAATTTGCGGGGAGTGCCCAAAAGAAAAATGTTTTAGCACGTCCACCCTGTTGACTAGTGTAAGCGAGAAAACATCGCCATGGCCGTCTTTGTCGAACAATGCTGTCTCTCACTTCTGTGATGGTGCCGTACAACGTGATGATTCGGAGAAGCAACTCGGGTGTACCGCTCGTGTCTTGGTGATGGTTCGGAGAAACAACTTCGATGTACCGTTCGTATCTTGAAATCCACGATCAAACTGAAGCTTCCATAGGTGCTGGCTTACCCTACTTATTGTCTAATACTTATACTATAACTTATAATATTTTGACTACCCTAGGTTTGCTCCTTAATATTTACGCTCCATAAATGCAAGTATAGAGATACTTATGAATAAAATCAATGTGAATCATTGTTATGACTAAAATCAATCAATACATTTATCCAGTGAAACCATCAAATTTTAGGTGAAATTTCTGACACTTCTCGTATTGCAGAGTATCATAATTATGTCCTTACACCTTTCTATCTGTATTCTGCTTTCATTTAGTAAAATCTTATATTCTATTTCGTTTGATTGTATTTAATATATTAAGTCTTAAAGTCCGTAAAGCATTTTATTCCTCACTGTTTGTGTTGCAGTAAGTGTGAACATACTTATTTACATGTATACCTAAGGTGTGTGCTTATTTGCCTATTAACATCTTTTTATGAACTTTAATATTTATTAACCCATTCAGGGTATTACTTTTATTCCTTATGTAAAAATTACTTCCCCTTTTTCTTTCAATATTTTTATTCTTATAATTTACAGAGTATTTTTCAATCTTTCGTATTTACAGTTTTCTATTTCAACTAATATTTATTGCTCTTATTCATTCGGACTTCTTTGTAATTACTTAATTATTATAATTTAGTTTAATTTTAATTTAATACTTAGTCAAGTTGAAGCAAATTTTAAATACTCTTCTAGTTGCTTCCTCCTTACTAGACGCTTCCGTGCGCATACAACATATCTATATACAAGTAACGGTAAACCAATTCACGTTGCCACATAATGTCATGGCGCCCTGACACCATCTGACAAAGCCGTCTACGAATTATTTCTCACAAAATTATTTCAACTTGGACTTCTGATAAATAGAATTAGGTCCAAGCAAGAATTGAATTAAAATTAAGTTTATATTGTTTCAACCATATGCATGCACTTGGAAACAACATAATATTAATATACTGCCTTAACTAAGCCTAGATATATGGTTAAGACAAATTCGATAATCACTTAATACATTCTGTTAGTAAGCAAAGTTAGTAAGTGTCCGGTTAGTTATAACAAAATTTTCTCTAAAACTATATACTAAAACCAAAACCGTTTTGTGTTATTAAGGACATTCCTGACGTACTCACTCAAGCGCACTGAGCAATTATTTGCGGCGTCGCAGTTAATGGGATCCAGCCCTTTCTTTTTTCCATCGTCCTGGTAAACATGGGATTTCCCCTTGCACCGCCTACGACTGCCTTGAAATATACAAATATATATATATATTATTTACGTTCGTTATTTTTGCCTATTCACTAAATTTTTTGTTGAATCGTATGTGTTGAGCGTGGTTTTCCAGTTCCGATTTACTGCATCCGTAGCTGTTCCTATTTTTATTGAATTGTTGTAATGTTTAATCAAATTGTTATGGAATGGCCTATCCCTGTTCTTAATTTTTATTACCGTCGTGACTGGGCTTCTAATGCCTATCACCTCATATGGGCCTAACCATATTGGTGAAAATTTATTTTTCCTTGTTTGATTTTTTAGCATTACCATATCTCCAGTTTTAAAAACTACTGGGTTCAGCCTGTCATCGTACTGCCTTTTGGCCGCTTCTTTTGCACGTTCCTGATTTTGCCTAACCATCTCATGGGCCCTTTATATTTGGAATTTCTGGACCTTGATGGGATCATTTTTTCTTCAAATTTGTTGGCATCTGCGCGTCGAATCCATAGAGTGTGCGAAAAGGGGTTTGTTTGGTGGTTGTATGCGGAGTGTGATTATGCACGTGCATTGCCGCTGATAACAACTGTACCACTTGTCCCAATTGTATCCGTCCTCTTTCGCGAAACTACGCAAATATTCTGCCAACGGTCTATGGCTTCGTTCTAAGGAACCATTGGCCTGTGGGGCAATTTTTTAATTCCTAACAACTTACATGTGTCACTGAATAATTTTGAAGTGAAGTTGGTACCGTTATCTGTTACTAGAATTCGTGGAATTCCGTATCGCGTTACCACTTCGTCGTAGAAGGCTCTGGCTACCGTACTCGCCTCTGCGTCGGGAATAGCTGTGCAAGCCATAAATTTTGAGAAATCGTCTTGGAATGTGAGGATGTATTTATTACCAGATACAGTCTCCGGTAAAATACCTACAATGTCCATATAAACCTTATCGAAGGGCCGCACTGGCGTGTCTGTTAATACTAGGGGCATTTTCGTTAATTTTGAACTTTTGTTCACTTGACATTTGGGACATGCTCTAACGTATTCTTTTATCTGCTTTTGCATGCCTGGCCACCTGTATTCTAGCCTAATGCGTAAATAGGTTTTTACCGCCCCTTGATGACCTCCTAATGGTTTATCATGGAAATCCTTTATTATTGTCTTAATTTCCTTTGGGTCTTCCAGAAGAATTGTGCTATCACCCTGTTCCGCCTTTGGACTATCCGGTTCCACTGATCCGGAGATTTCCTGCGGCCTGTCGTTTTCTTGGTTCTTTTGTTCTTTTGCCTTAGAGCGCGTTTGGACTGTCGCCACATCGCTGCTATTTTGGGGTATTCTACTCAGAGCGTCCGCATTTAAATTTTTCTTCCCAGGTTTATATATAATTTCGAAATCGTACTCCGATAGTTTATGTCTAAACCTGGCTAGACGAGAGGTCTGATACCTTAAATTCGCTGTAACCTTTAACGGCTGGTGGTCTGTAAATACTTTGAACGGCCTCCCCAAAAGATATGCTCTAAAATTCTTCGTTGCCCACACTATGGCCAAGAATTCCTTTTCGATTGTGGAGTACCGTTTCTCGGCTCCACTCAACGCCCTACTGGCGAAAGCTATTGGCCCGTCCTTGCCTATTTCCCCTTGGGACAATACTGCTCCCAGAGCTTCATTGCTAGCATCGGTGGTCAGGAGAAATTCTCTGCTAAAATCTGGATATGTCAATACCGGTGGTGAAATTATTGCTCGCTTCAACGTCTCGAAAGCCTTTTGGCAATCCTCGGACCATTTAAAAACTACATTCTTCCTCAACAGCTTATTAATAGGTAAAACTATCTTTGCCATATTGTCTATGAATTTCCTATAATAATTTACTAAACCCAAAAATGCTTGCACCTCCTTCTTATTCCTAGGTGGAAGTGCACCATTTTCCGAGCACTTATGACCTAAATACACGACTTCGCGCCGCAAAAACTGGCATTTCCTAATATTTAACTTAAGATTATTGATTCTTAAGGCTTCTAACACTTTCGCTAATCTAACCTCGTGCTGTTCTAAATTACTACCATAAACTACAATATCATCTAAATATACAAAACAATCTATTCCTTGGAGACCTGTAAGGATGTGATTCATGATCCTCTGAAAGGTAGCAGGCGCGCCCGTCAACCCAAACGGCATTCTCTTAAACTCAAAATGTCCCAATCCTGTACTAAACGCAGTTTTTCCTCTATCACTCTTATCTACTAACACCTGATGATACCCACTTGCTAAATCTAAGGTCGTGAAATATCTACTATTACCTAACTGATCTAGAATCTCATCAATTCTAGGAATTGGAAAAACTTGTCTGATTGTGACTTCATTTAGTTTCCTGTAGTCCACTACTAGTCTCCACTTCTTTTCTCCGTCTTCACCAGCTTTCTTGGGAACTATCAACAATGGAGAGTTCCACGGAGAAGTACTTGGTCTCACTATTCCGTCATGTAAAAGCTTAGCTACCTGTCTGTCCACTTCCTCCCTATGAGCCTGTGGGAGTCTATACTGCCTCTGATTTATCGGAGCCTGTTCAGCCCCCGTTGGAATTGTATGTTTCAACACCGCTGTGCACGTTAAACTGTCACCTTCTAGCAGAAATATATCATGAAACGTGGAAATTATTCTTTCCATAGATTCCATTTCCTCCGGATTCAGGGTGGGGTCTAGTATTATTTCTTTCCTCAAGGTCTCTAACCTTTTCTCCACATTTATACCTTTCATCTCTCCCACTCTATTTATCATACTAGGACGGGGTGTTTCAAACTCATTGAAATTAGAAAACCCTGGCCTAAAATTACTGTCTATCTCTATATCCTTTTCCGTTGAATTTAGTACCGGAACGTAAATTACGCCCATCTTTACTTTTGCTAAAGTTTCCCCCATATACACTCCTGGAACAATTTCCTGTTTGTGAACTACTATTTCCGGAATATTGGTTTTAACCCTAACTGGAACTACTCTAATAGTTCTCGCCATTACTCTTGAATCTTCACTATGTAAAAATCGATCTATTTCTCCCATTGAACGCATAACCAGCGTCTTAATATGTTTCTAATTCGCATCCATAAACGTTACTCGTTTTTTAATTGAGTTTATAATTGACCGATTCCACAAATTGTCCCTACCAATTATGCCATCCGCTGACATTCCCTGTCCAAGTGGCACCACTTGTAGCTTTAAACAAAGGTGATTCATATCGTTAGGTGTGATCAGTATGGAACCCTTCGTTGTTACACATCCACCAAAAGCTCCATTAAGGGTTCTTACGTCTTTCATATTTACCGGCAATGATCCCCTCAACGCGTTCTCCTTTACCAGGCTCGTGTCTGCTCCAGTATCTACTAATAGGATGAGTTTTCCATTTTTTGCACCTTCATAAGATATTTCAATGAACACGTCATCTATAGTGTCTGGGCGACCCTTCTGCCAGTTTAATCCTGAATTAATTTGCCCCCTTCTTTCCGTTGTATTCCGTTTTATACTTATACCATTCTGTACCCTTGAGAAAAAATTTTCTAACATTTTTGTTGCGTTCCTTTGCCATGATTTCAAGTTTGTGTTCTTGCTATTTAAAAATTGCTCAGCATAATTAACAACTTTAATTTTTGTTTCTTTTACTACTTCTTTTATTATACCCAGAGACAATATAATTAAAACGAAAATTTGTGCAATGCTTGCACTTAAGCATGAAGTCAAAACTCCAAACGTCTCCACTGACTCAACGGCCGTCGGCTTTACTGTTTGTTTGTTATCAACTGCTTGCTTAACTCCAATTTCGCTCACCTCCTCACAACTGTAAACTTCTTCTGGGACTGATTTAACACTTTCAATGCTCCCGTCTGCACTATCGACCCGCCCGTGATCAACTTTCTCGCAACGATCAGAGGAGGACGGTTCAACAATCGTTTTCGATGTATGACTCGTCACTCCCATGATGTGTGGCCTCGAGTTACTTTTCTTTTCGGGTTCCCAGCTTAGTGGCCTTGGCTGGGTCCTCGATGATGTGTGGCCTCGAGTTACTTTTCTTTTCGGGTTCCCAGCTTAGTGGCCTTGGCTGGGCCCTCGATAGTTTCCCTGCGCTGTTCCTTGATATCTCTTGGTGGGGCAATTTATTGCTATGTGTCCTGTTTTTTCACAACGGAAACACTTAATATCAGCTCCCCTGCTTCTGCTTTCCCTATTATACGTATTCCAACTACCCTCATTAGCTTGTGGCTGCTGTCTACCGCTACTCATGTGGTCGCTACTATTTCTTCTCTGATAACTTACCTGACGTTCGGGTAAATTTCCTCTCGTTGGCTGCCCTCGTGACTGACATCTCCAACTTAGTTCATGCCCATACATCATGCATTTCTCACAGAATGGACTATTTTTCCTTACGAGACACTCGTCCCTAGTATGGCCTTTCCTTCCGCAGAAACTACATACTATTCGCGCTTTGGCACTGGCTTCCCCAACTTGTGGACGTCCCATCCTTTTTCCGTCCCGCGTGATACTCGGGTTTTGCATGAAGTTCTCGCCATGCTGTGTATTTATTTTCCTTGGGGCATCCACGGGTGTATGGCATGCCGTCCTTTGGTTCATTTCTGCAGTCCAGACCGGATTCATGCTCGCTAAAAGGTTTGGTTGGGCTCCGAGAGATCTGCTGATGATCTCGTCTAGCTGTATTGCTTCTGCGATCAGCCTTTCCATCTCGATCACGTTGGTGCCCAACATCTTCATCCTTATCGTTGGGTCTCTTAACCCCAACACGAATGTCCTTGCTAATGATTTATTAATCTCAAGTCGCAGTCCATGATCCTTGACCTCATTATAATGGGATTTCGTAATATCCTCTGCCTGTGTCCTTAGATTTATTAATCTTTCTCCGAACTCCACTATTTCTTCCCCTGGGAGTTGGGACACTGTCTGTATTTCCGATATTATTGTATCTAAAGATCTACATTTCAGATAGGACAGCTTTAAGGTACTGTATAGCTCTTCTACGCTCGCTATTTTCTTTCCCCTAATTAACCCGTATGCGTTCCCATGAAACCTTTGTTTTACACACGCTATGAAATCACCTATTTCGGAATCCGATATACCTCTTCTCGCAAGTTTACATCCCTCAATAAATTTATACACTTCATTTCTCAAATCTGGTGAACGTGTTGTGCTTCTCCTGGAAGTCCTCGCTGTGGGCTCCTCCAAAGTCCACAGTCCGTCCGAATAAAAACAATTTAATTCCGTTTTAGACACTTTATTCTATGCAGCTCGCACACGTTTAGCAAGCCCTGCTTCACTAATCACTACTCACTAATTGACTTACGCAACTCAACTCTCTGCTCAACT
Source organism: Sicus ferrugineus (assembly GCA_922984085.1). Taxonomy (NCBI): domain Eukaryota; kingdom Metazoa; phylum Arthropoda; class Insecta; order Diptera; family Conopidae; genus Sicus; species Sicus ferrugineus. Next base: position 21,732,746 of record OV277348.1, on the reverse strand, counting down.
AACTCATACCAGTCTCATTTATATTCATGCATGCGGAAACTTAAACACGGAAATAACAATAATACGCTGACTGTAGCGGAAAAGACCTGCCTCAACACCTGAGCGCAAGAAAGTGGGTCACTAGTTCCACGGTCAACAAGTGCAATAGCGCTTCACCAGCGGCTAGCGCGCGCTCGATGAATTGACCTTGGCAAGTTACAATGCGGAATTAAACGCTTAGTGCGACACCATTACGGTCGAGTGAAAAAATGTTCCGCGGAAGTAGCGACTCACAACAAACGGGTACCTGAGAAAAAAGGTACTAATGTGTTTACATTCTTTGCAATTGCTTCTATACTAATTTTTAACCCTGTGTTACTCCTGATGCTTTTTAAACCTGTTGCAGGTAGTGAAGGACGGCCAGTCGGATCTTTGTGTGGCAGGGTCTTATCTGCTAACAATTCTTCCTGTCGCAATTTTCCTCTTCTACTTCCTTTACTAAAATTGTCTCTAATTCTCTGTCCGTCAAGTAGTTGTCGTATCTGTTCTTTAAGGCGTGAAATTCAGCTTTCCACCTTTCTAATTCCTTTAGCGCACTTTTATTTTTATTTGATACAAAATTGAGCAATTCTTCTAAAATTGCATCCGCCTTCTCTACCTTGGAGAGATTACCTAGATCTTTAATTTTTTCCTTTATTAAAACCAAATTCTCTTTATTGTTAACAGTGGACGAAAGATTATCCCAAATTTTTTCAATGAACCTATCTAACTGTCCAACCAAATCTTTATAATCCCTTCCTAAATCCCTTAATCGTGCCTCCAAATCGAATGAAATATCCATCAAGTAGAAAAACAAAAAGACAACGCTTGCAATTCTGCCAACACTTTGGGTCTGACGAGCAAGCGAGCAAACAATTAAAACCCCAGCAACGTTTTGCGCTGAAATGCAACCTCAAGCGTAAGCGCCATAATAATAATAATAATAATAATAATAATAATAATAATAATAATAATAATAATAATAATAATAATAATAATAATAATAATAATAATAATAATAATAATAATAATAATAATAATAATTTGATTTCCGGGGTTGCCCAGAAGACGGCGGCGCTGAGCCGGTTAATGGCGAATGTAGGTGGGGCGAGGCAGCATACGAGGAGACTCCTGCTCGTCTCCGTACATTCAGCCCTACTCTATGGTGCGGAAATATGGGCGGACGCCCTTCGAGTTAAAAAATATAAGACAAGGATGGCCGCCGTCCAGCGTCGCGGGGCATTGCGGGTTAGCTCGGCGTACCGTACTGTGTCCGCAGATGCAGCACTTGTTGTGGCCGGCTGTATTCCAATAGAGCTGCTTGCTCAGGAGCGGAAAGAAATCTATCTGCAAAGCTCTACAATAGGACGGGCGGCCGCCGCGGAGCAAGCGCGTGAGGGCGCACTTATTTCTTGGCAACGAAGATGGGACGCTAGTACTAGGGGACAGTGGACTCGGAGAATCATACGCGATGTGCGCGAGTGGTATGGGCGACGACATGGTGAGGTGAGTTTTTACCTGACACAGTTCCTGACTGGACACGGATACTTCGTAAGTATCTGCACAGGATGGGAAAGGTGGGCTCACCGTGCTGCGTGCTGTGTGACTGCGAGGAGGACGATGTCTGGCATACCTTCTTCGCCTGCGAGTTTTTTGCCGAAGAGCGGAGGCTGACTGAGAACTCAGTGGGTATCGGTTATCCGGCAAACATCACTGCGGAAAACATCATAGCCGTGATGATACGGTCAGAGCACGACTGGGACCTGGTGGCGAAGTACGTCGAAGTTATACTCCGCCGCAAGCGTAGTATGGGGTGCCTCCAGTAGGTACGCTTGACCCGTGCTGCGTCCACTGCGGCGAAGATGGTACAGCTTCGAAGCTGTGAAAAGCGGGGCCTGGACGCAGGCACTACGAGGGAGGTCCGGTGGGATCTGATGGGAGCCCCACCCCCAAGTAATGCGAAAGCGGTTCCGGGGTGGAGTCGGGTTCCGTCAAAGAGGGGGACGTTTTAGTGCTTGAAAGCGGCACATACAGGGGTTTGTGACGACAGCCCTGAGATGCGGTACGCATATTTACCTCCTCTCCTGCGAAAAGAAAAAAAAAAAAATAATAATAATAATAATCATAATAAGACTAGCCAATCTATAAATTAAAGTGCATGTTATATAGATTACCAAAAGGCGTTTGATAGTGTACCGCACAGCTGGCTAATAGAAGTCATAAAGCTTCATAAATATATAAAATAGTGCACCCAGACCTAATTAAATTTTTAAAATATAACATGAGACACTGACGAACCAGCATCCAAATGCAAACACAAACGAAGTTGATCAAAACGAAAGATATCAGCATAAAGTGCGGAATATTCCATGGCGATTGTCTCTATGCTCTGTGGTTCTGCATTACGCTCAACCCGCTTAGCAATCTTCTGAGAGATAGTAAGTTTGGATATAAAATAAAAGGGTCTTCTAGCCATACAGTTCTAAGTCATCTTCTGTATATGGATTATTTGAAAATATACGTATCGACGCGTGAAAAATTAGACCATTTGATACAAATCGTCTCGTTGTTCAGCAGGGATATTTCGATGCAATTTTGCCTGCAGAAATGCAAGCTGATATCCATTATTAGGGAAAAAGTATTCAAGCAGTGGAGAGCGAAGTGCAAACATTCAAGAATTTGAACCGATAGAAGAGAGAGAGAGAGAGATGTGTACATATATCTAGGCATGGCCCAAAATAACCGCATCGATAAGAAAATAGTTAAGAACCATCTAAGGAGGGAATTTAAGTCGCGTATACATAAAATAGCTAAAGCGAATCTTAATGGAAAAACTTATTCAAAGCTATAAATACATACGCAGTACCTGTTCTCTGGAACAGTTTTGGTATTATTAGATGGACGATAACATATAGCTAAAGCGAATCTTAATGGAAAAACTCATTCAAAGCTATAAATACATACGCAGTACCTGTTCTCTGGAACAGTTTTGGTATTATTAGATTAGATTAGGACGATAACAGAAATTCAGTCACTGCAAAGAAAGATCATGACAATGCTGACAGATTAAAAATTTCATCATCCCAAATCGTGCTGCGAGCGAATGGTGTTACAAAGAAGGGATGGTGGTCGAGGACTAGTTGATCTCCAAACGTATGTTCAATCAAAATCGCACAGATCTCGACTTGTAAAAGCAGTAACTGCTTTTACCTATTACTTACTACTTTTAACCTATAAAACCTATTCACGGACGATACTACAAATCCATTAACGCCAACAATATTGATAAATTAATGTCAAACAGATGGCTAATAAATGGAAACCTGTATTTTGAGACCGAGGCTATACAAGACAAGATAATTCCGAGGAAAAACTACATTCTGGCTGTCATAGAAGACCCGAGTATCAGAAGTTATAGCTGTGGGATATGCATGAGTCAGGCTGAAACAATTGACCATATAATATCAGGTTGCACAAATCTGGCTTAAATTGAATACACGCGACGACATAACAATGTTGCAAAGATACTTCATAAGAGTCTCGTTATTGCACACCAACTCCAAGTAGATGAACTGCCCTACTATATAGTAGATATAAACCGCAACCGGAAATAGAAAATGAGGACGTTAAAATTTACTACGATCGAACTATATACTCAGATCACACTGGACTCCATAATCGTCCTCAGATCAGAATCTTTGATAAAAAGGAGCACAAAGGTTTTTTCATTTATGTTGCAATCCCGGCTATAAGAAATATTGGAAGTACATATACTGAGAAAATTAGCAAATATAATGAATTAGCGGTTGAAGTCAAACGAATCTGGAATCTTAGGGAAATCAATATCGTCCCAATTATAATAAGCGCTGAGGGAGTAGCCGATAAACACCATCGATATAATGCAGAAGTCTTTTATCATCGATACCTGTCATACTACCAGAAAATTTTTTAATTAGATTAAGTGAAATGTAATACATTCTGTTTTGAGCTAAGGCTCCCAAAATATACTATTATACCCGGTAAGAAATAACAATAAAGAAATAATAGTTGTGGCAGAACTGCCGCACCTACTATTTTTCGTATTTTGTAAATTTATGGTGTGCTGCAACCCTGTAACGCGTTGGCACTTCTCCGGCCCGAGTTCACCACGCCCTGCTTTCCACCTCGACAAGCCGGAACCAGTCGAGGTGGAAAGCAGGGCGTGATGAACTCGGGCCGGAGAAGTGCCAACGCGTTACAGGGTTGCAGCACACCATAAATTTACAAAATACGAAAAATAGTAGGTGCGGCAGTTCTGCCACAACTATTATTTCTTTATGGTCAGTATCGTCGCCACGCCAGGAGAGGTGCCAACTGCGGTAAGCAGTCATGATAATTTGTTTGTACTTGGTTTTATTCTTGTTATACTTGTAATTTTTATTCTATCATAGAAATAAACCCTTCCTGCAACTTTAGAAGCGTTAATAATTTCGAAACCTCCCAAGCGACGATAATAGTAACAAGTAAAAGAACAAAGTGATATGAATATCAATAATAATAATAATGATGTATTTTGGAACGAATTTCTGTCAACCCTCGTCAAATTTGTTCTATTGACAAACCGGTTTCGGCGTTGTGCCATCTTCAGTGTCGTTTTTCGTTCTAAGTGGTTCCGCTGTCCCGTTCGTACTTATATTCATGTATTTTCTTCTTTTAGGTATCCTGTTGTTATCTCTGTGTTCCGGATATTTGAGTCCTTTGTTTTTTGTGAGCAGGTAGCTAGGTTAGATGTTTTTTTTATTATTACTGTGCTGTTGGTTTGTTTGATACTGTTTTTTCGCGTAGGTAGCTTGTTCTTAATTGTTTTTTAATTGGGTTATGCGGTCTTCCTTGTGGCTTGCATTTAGAGGTAGGTAAAAGTCTGTGCTTTTTCCTTTACCGATTTAAGGTATTTATGTTCCTTTTTCTGTAGATTAGTTTTAGGGGTTCGAATATCACGTCGGACGCGGTGTTTATTTGTTCATTTATTATTCTGCCGTCAAAAGTTTTCTGTGTGTATATTTCCATGTTTTCTAATATGTTTACACGTTGTCCTTTATGTTGTACCTGTAATAGTGTGATTGTCTTTTTCATGTAATTGTAAAGTTCAGAACGGGTTGGGTGGTCTCCGAGCACAATCCGGCTCGAAGGACCAAATGTTTAGTTTAGATGGTTGGGTGGTCTGCGAGCACATATCCGGCTCGAAGGACCAAAATATAAATGCGAATTCACAAGTTATATTTCTTTAAGTTCACAATTTAATTCTTTAAGTTCGCAATTCTTTCAATTAGTTTTTAAAAACTATGATAAAAATTCAAAATTTATGACAATTGTTTCAACCCGCACGCGTCAACTGGTTGATAGTAAGAATCGGAAGGAAGTGCCTGGTGTGGGTCCAGCGACGATCGCTGGAAGTCGGTCAAACTGCGCCAGTTGCCGTGGGGAGAGCCCGCAGCCGAGCTTACTCACACGAGAGAGGCGCATCTCACGACCGGCAGGCTGACAAGAGAGAGAACTGCAGTTCTCACGCCTGACACCCTACCGATCGATGAGGGAGCACCTCTGGCGAGCGGCAGTTGGCGTTAACATACCGCCCGTCTTGCAGGACTGCAAACCCCCAAACCCCGACAACTGGCGCAGCGCATCGGCTCGAGCTCAATGTAGAAGGGTGTGGTGCACCTCTCCGCACGATGGTCTGCTGCAGGAACCGATGGCAGCGACGCAGCACATGCTGACCTGCGCACAGAGGGCAACACAACTCTCGCTCCCGTCCATCAGATGGAAGCCTTAGGGCATGTGGACGCCAGTCGTGTCTCCGGGCGGGAACTACGGCATGAGCGCGTCTTGGGGCCGGAACTGATGATGGTGGTTTTGGGGCCGGCTCTCGTGGTGGACGCGGCAAGCGGCGCGGCGGATATCGCACCGACATCGCACGAACTCGCAGACTTCCGCGAATTCGGAGGTCCTCGTCGTAAATGGATTTCTGTGCTGGGGCCGGACCTCAGGAGGCTTCCTCAGGCCGGACGAAAAAACTCTGGAAAGCTCGGGTCGGCGGTGTGGTCGAGCGCCGTGTCGTGGCAATCGTTTGTGCCTCGCCGGCCGAGACGTCGAGCACCAGGACGTCAGCCGTTGGGTACAGCTCCAGAGGACGGTGGGCAGCAATAGGCGGCGCGGCGGCGCAGATGGGCACCACCCCGGTTGCCGGCGGATTAAATACATGTGAGCTCTGTAATGAGAAAATGTGTTAATAATGGGCTGTCATGTACAGGGTTCGTTGCTTCTTCCGATGTAGGATGCAAGGCTTCCAGGTATGAGTCATCGTTTTGATAAGGTTGTAACCTTGGGGATTCAGAATTGGGTACGGTCCAGATGCAGAACTAATTGGTTGCCCCCGTGTAGAGATATTTCGTGTATAAAACGAATGAGCAATCGCGAGATTGGCAGCCGTATGGCAGAATAATCGGGTGCCGTTCGTCGAAAGGCAAGTTGGGACACGAGGACAACCGCCCGCCAACGCGCATCGTGTTATCTGTGTGGAGAAAAGGGGTTCAACGAAAGTAAGCTGCTTTTAGATCGCAGCATCGTGTGGTTTTCGAGAGCGGCGTGCTCGTCCGCAAAATGAGTCTTCTGGCAGGAGATCGCGAGGCAGCGTTTAGTTTCCTTTATTTCTCCCTGTGGGAGGTGCAGGTTGGGGTGCGATTGTAGGTGACGCTGAGCTGGATGAGCGTTGTGGAGGAATCTATATACATATGAGTATACACGTAGGGCTCGTGGCAGTGATGACAATCGTTTGAGAGGATCCTCATCGGTAGCGCAATGGGTGTGCAACGTTTTGACAGTTTTCTGCTCGTTTGGTGACATATTCGTCGGAGGCGCTCAATTCGGGCTAGCGATTCTTGTAGTGGGCACGCCAAGCAGGTCCATTCCACCAGAGGGTGTTCTAAGCGAGATCTTGGGGCGTGGCACCGCGACTGGCTAAATCCGCGGGGTTGTCCTGGGATTCAACATGAAACCATTGCGAATGCGGTACTTTCTCGATGATTTTGGCAACTTGATTTGCCACGAACGTCGCCCAAACGCATGGGGATTTCTTCAGCCAGGCCAAAAAAATGGTGGAGTCGTTCCAACAGTAGATCGTATAATGGGGCAGCTGCAGCGTAGGCACGAGAGTGTCGATCATCTCAGCTACTAAATTGGCTCCACACAATTCTAAACTGCGGAGAGACAAAGTTTTAATTGGGGCTACACGAGTTTTGGAGTACAAAAGTAAACTTGGGCTTCCTGAGCGACCTTGATGCGGGCATAGATGACTCCTGCGTAGGCTTTTTGTGAGACATCATAAAAGACATGGAGTTCAACTTCGCTGTGGGGGTGTAACTTACCCATCGCGAGATGCGAATAGAGCGGATGTGCTGGTAATTCGGTAGAAAATTTAACCAGTTAGCGTGAGTTACCTAAGGCAGCATGCCATCCCAATCGATTTTGTCCAACCAGACTTGTTGAATCAGAATTTTCGCTGCAACGATGATCGGAACCAGATAACCGGCTAGATCGAACAGCTTGGCAACCAGAGACAACATTTCCCGTTTTGTGTACGCAGCTTTGATGACGATTGCTTGGACATCGAAGTATAAGTCATCATGGGTCGAGTTCCAGCGAATCTCCAGCATTTTAGCGATTCTGGAGTCTTCTAACGTCAGGAAATCGGTATGGAGTAGATGGGAAGCCGGCAAGTCTGCCAGAATGCCTTTATGGTCCATTTGCGAAGGAAAAAAACCTTCTAAGTCGAGAGCCGCTATGAGTTGGTCACGGGTCTGGGTAGCTGTCACCAGGTCATGCGTACCTGCGAACACATCATCCACGTACGTGGAATGCTGTAGAATGTGTGACGCAAGCGGAAACTTGTGCTTCACCTCGTCTGCCAATTGAAGAAGGGTGCGTATAGCAAGAAAAGGGGCGCAATTAACTCCTTACCGTTTGAAGCTTGAAGTCGGTAAGTTCGGACTTGTACGGGTCTCGGAAGAGAATGCGCTGATATGGTGTGTGCTTTGGGTCGACCAATATTTGGCGATACATTTTGAATGTCTCGAGGCCCCTGAGCAGAGCGTGTCTGGAAAGCGGATTTTAAAGGCAATGACACGATGTAACGGCCGTCATCGCGTCTTCGCGTATTTTTCTTCGCGAAACTTTTCGGAGTGGGATAGCAATCTAGTTTTGGGAAGTTCGTCCACCTCCCAAAAACGTTAGAACTGTTGTTCGAAGGTGACTTCGTTGTGTAAGCCGCTTTGATGGGTGCAATGTCAGATTGCATGGTGGGAACCGGGCCGGTTAGGATCCAACCGAACACGGTTTGCTGAGCCATTAGGGAGCCCAGCACGTGGCGGCGGATGCCGTCCAGCAGGATTGCTGGGTATAAATCGGCTCCGATGAGGACGTCGACCTGCTCGCTTTTGGAGAAGTTGACATCTGCGAGCTCGATGTCTTGAGGAAGGCCATTGAGAAGTGACCTGTCTGGGAGGGAGGGAGGAGTGGACTGTATATGCGTGGGAGGTCGCATCGAAGAATGCGGCCTTTCTTGCTGGGAAGCATGTTGAGTCGAACCTGGAATAAAGTTCGAATAGGCAGAGGCTTGAGTACGTGGAGCGTTATCATACCGTTGCTCTTGATTTCGTTGCTGTGTGGGGGGAGGAGTGCATTGTATATGCGTGGGAGGTCGCTTCGAAGAATGCGGCCTTTCTTGCTGAAAAGCCTGATGAGTCGAACCTGGAATAAAGTTCGAATAGGCAGGGGCTTGAGCACGCGGAGCGTTTTCAAACCGCCGCTCTTGATGTGAGGCACGTGGGGTCGAATCTGGTGCAGAATTTGATGAGGATGGAGGATGCTCACGATGCAAGAGGGTGTGATGCCTGCCATTACATTTGACGCAATTGTATCTGCTTGGACAGTTTTTCACGGAATGAGATCTGGCCAAGCAGTTGCTGCACAAGCGGTTTTTCTGAACGGTATTCAGCCGCTGTGGAACGGGTAAGCTGAGAAACTGCGAACAGGATCTCAACTTGTGCTGCTTCTGGCAAAGAGGGCAGATATCTTGGGACACCTTCAATTGAAAGGTGTTGACGCGTTTAGAGGCTGGAGTCGAGTGAGTCGGAGTTGGGGGCTGTGTTGATTTCGCGGCGGGTGTGCACTTAATATCTTGCACCGTTTCAAGGGTCTGGAAACGATGAGTGAGAAACGCATCCAGATCTGTCCATTTTGGGATCTCTGTTTTGTTGGTGAGAGATTGCTCCCAGATGGAAAGCGTTGCTTCAGGGAACTTGCTGGAACACAAAAATACGATTATCGCGTCCCAATGGGAGGTATCAACACCTTGTAGCGCGAGCGCGGCGAGAATATTATTGATTTCGCGCTGCAGATCTTTAATAGCGCCACCAGTTTCCTTCGTGAGGGGGGGACAGGCTGAAGAGCTTCTTCAAATGAGCGTTGGTGAGGACGCGACCATTCTCATACCTGTCGGACAGATTTTTCCACGCTTGGGAAAAACCTTCATTCGTGAGAAGGGATTTCTGCACGATTTCTTTCGCTTCGCCCGTAGTTTTTTGATTCGGGTGGAAAAGCTTCTCAACCGGCGCAATTCTGGTGTTCTGGATATAAAGGGCCGTGAACATATCCCTAAAAGAGGGCCACGAGACGTAATCGCCGTGGAAGGCTTGGGTGTCGCAAGGGGGCAAGCTGATGTTGTAGCCAGATGCTGGCATTTCAGCTGCTGCTGTATTGAGTGCGGAAGAAGTGGGACGAGTTTTTCGGCATGCGCCGATTTTCGTTGCGCAGGGAATATAAGTTCGGTAGCAGTTGCGTTGCTTGGTCTTAATCACTTCTACGTCAGCGGGGGCGGATTCCTGCGAACACTTCTGCCTACTGGGTATTTCGTTTTTTCGATTTCGCGTTGGGTCACCGTTGAATAGTGAATATCACGCTGCTATCACCAGCGAGAATGCAGACAGAAAAAACAGGTTTTTGTGTTCTGTGTGCACTCTGTGTGTATGGGCAGCGCAAGCAGAAGCAAAATGTACCCGCATAAACCAACCAGCAAAAGGTGGTGGTTTTTTACTTGCACTGAGCGCACAAGTAACTCGCTCTTATAGTGGCAAGGAGAGCGCAAGCCACGAAAGCGAATGTGTGTGATCTTTTCACTTTCTTTGTGAAAGCGCGAAACCAAAAGCAAACTCACGGGAGAGCTCAGCAGAAGGCTGCTCTTAAGATTTCTTGACCGGGAGCACGGGGCTTGCTTATGCGTCAAGCGGTGAATTCTGCGCAAAAAATGTGGGCTTCGCAGCAAGCAATGCTTGCGAAGACGGTCAGCAACAAAAATTTAAGCTTTGGTGCTGGCCTTATTTTTGGGGACCGTTACCCACGAATCGAAGATTCTGGAAGGATTGATGGTCAAATCAAGGGTATGCCGGAAGGGCTCGGGGCTAATATTTAGGCACGTCTTAGAATGTGTGAACTCACCTTTCAGCACCCGATCTAGCGGCTTGGGCGTCGTAGTTAATGACGTTAGTTTGGGCGTCGCTTATGATGACGTTGTGACTCCTGGGCGCCGGTAACCCGGCTGGTCTTGGACTAAAATGTAAAGTTCAGAATGGGTTGGGTGGTCTCCGAGCACAATCCGGCTCGAAGGACCAAATGTTTAGCTCAGATGGTTGGGTGGTCTCCGAGCACATATCCAGCTCGAAGGACCAAAATGTAAATGCGAATTCACAATTTATATTTCTTTAAGTTCACAATTTAATTCTTTAAGTTCACAATTCTTTCAATTAGCTTTTTAAAAACTATGATAAAAATACAATGCACAAAATTCAAAATTGATGACAATTGTTTCAACCCGCACGCGTCAACTGGTTGATAGTAAGAAGTGTTTCCGTGTGTTTAACGTGAGCGCATGCCAGACTGGCTTAAGCTCACGGTGTGCCATCACACATGGGGTTGAAGTCAATGCGTCAACCAACGCCCCCTTGAATAGGTACCTGGTACCAGTCCGCGGGAACCAATTCGAGTACTTGCGTAAAGGACAAGTACTCCCTCTTGGTGAGGGGTCGAGGCCTTTCTAACACCTCTGCCGTTCTATGAGTCACGGCACCCGGTTGCAATGCAACTCCACACCGAGCTATAAAAGAATAGCTCTGCCCACGTACGTTTGGGCGTCAACCACAGCCCCCACGATGCTCCCACTAGGAGTCCTTCCAACAATGACCAGGCTGAGCGTGAGCGAACGCGCTACAGGGGCTCCTGATCCTCGTGGTACAAGACAAAGCCTCTGGTCAGACTTCGTAGTCAAGACTACTACCAGTTGGGCTCCTTACAGCCCGGGACCGGTCGCCCAAAAGTTTTTAAGTCCAGCTGTGGATAGAACTTGGTGCAGACAGAAACTGCCCACACCAAACGTTTAAACAGTCTAAAGACATGTGTATGGACATGTCTTCCTCAATGCGGGAGCGAGGCCTATCCGTACCTCTTCCACTCATACAGGGAGCGGCACCTAAGACGGGGTTTAACCCCAATTTAGCTGGACCCCCAACAAGATGTAAAAATCTTTGATTCCGGGGTGAGGCGTTGAGACCAATCTCAACACCCCCCGAAACCCGTGGGACCAGACAACCTCTGGTCAGGCTTCGTAACCAAGTTACTACCGGTGAGCTCCATACCGCTCGGGGACCGGTGGCCCCAGGAGAGACGGACACCAGAAACGCAACACCAGTGCAGCACAACAGCTCTGTCCTCCCGAAGGACGACAGTTAGGCTGGCACACACATAACATGCACACTACATTCAGCACAACCAACACATACATCGCCATCCAACTCCACCCAACACACACACACAATCACCTACAACTTACCTATTCATACAACCCATACGCCACATACACAAGACCACCCACGCACAAAATTGGGCAGCTAACCTACCCTCGCACGACGCTCCACGAACAATCTACCGGCGAACCGGTCCAGACATTCCAGTTGCTCTGATGTGGAGAGAGCCTCACTCACACAGAACCCCTGGTCAGTCCAACTAATACCCATAGCCCCCAAATCCCTAAAGTCAGAGTACAATGGGCAGACACACAAGACATGCAGCCAATCCTCAATTTCAGCTCCACAGTCACAAGCTTCTGAAGCCGTGAGGCATCTCTTAAACAAAAATGCATTAAGAGATCCATGACCAGTTAGCAAAAAGCCCAAGCTCAGACTGAAGCCAAACCAAGGATGACTTGCAGCAAATGTGACGTCCCGTATGTACTCATACGTCGTCCTACCCTTTTCACTACTGTTCCATCTAGTTTGCCAGCTAGATTAAACACATTCATTCAAGAACGCTTTGCGCTCTGTCACACTAAGCCTCTCCACGTCACTCTCAAACCATTCATGCTGCGGCAATGGTAATCCCCTTCTGCATCTGAAGATGGCCGCACGACGGACCACCTCCAAGTCAAGAGGGGCAACCCCCATTAATACCTGTAGGGCCTCCGTGGAGACCGTACGGCATACTGGCAGGCATGCAGCAAGCATAACCCTCTGGCATGCCAGAATCTTGCGATACACAGCAGCAGACGTTACCACATCGCACCAGACCGACGCACCAAAGGTTGCACATGCAAGAAAGAGACCCCCATAGAGGACACGGACAGCACGTCTACTCAGACCCCAGTCACACCTAAGCAGCCGACGCACCTGACCCACCACACACACAAGACGCTCTCGCGTATGTGTCAGATGGGGAAGGAAGTTCATCCTTTCACCGATAGTCACCCCCAAGTACTTGACCTCAGTCTCATACTTGAGGGAGACACCAGATCAACGGACAATTGGATGTCGATTACGTGATAATCTGCCCTTGAGCAGCATTATCACGGTCTTGTCCATTGCCGCGTCCACACCCACCTGAGCACCCCACTCACACACAACACTCATGGCACTCTCTCCCAAGGATTCAATCGCGGCACGCGACCGACCCTCAACGAGGACAAGCAGATCGTCGGCGTAAGCACAACACTGCCAGGACAGACCAAGACGCCGGATGGAATTCAGCCACTTCAGAGCGAGATGGTCGGTGACAATTGTAAATTCGTATCCCTTGAGGTACGGTCTCATCTTCCTTACTCCCCACACGATGGCAAGACACTCCTTTTCTGCAGGCGAGTAGTTGATTTCAGCTTTATTTAACCGTCGGCTGGCATACGCAATAACCCTTTTAGTTCCATCGATTTCCTGTTTGAGAACGACGCCCAGACCATAACTACTTGCGTCTTTCTGCATGGTAAACCTCTTGTCGAAATCTGGACAGGTGCAGGTTCCCATTTCCATCTGTGTCCTTTTTTTAGTAGCTCGGTGAGTGGTTGCACCAGTTTGGAGAATTCTGGCACAAATCTCCTATACCACGACGCTACTCCTAAATATTGACGCAGCTCTCGAAGGTTTGAAGGTGGTTTCAGCTCCTATATTTTCCTGGTCCGTATGGATGCCCGCTGGGGTTACGATGTGCCAAGTAGCGGATGTCGCGTTTGAAAAATTCGCATTTTTCTACATTTATCTTCAGGTTGGCCTCCCTCAGCTTCCGAAATACCTGGCGCAACTTCTCCATATGATCTTGCAGGGATTCTCTGATGACGACAATATCGTCCAGATAGGCAGAAGGCAAATGTTTCCATCTCCGGCCCGATGACTCCGTCGAGGGCTCTTTGAAATGTGGCCGGCGCAGAGTGCAGTCCAAAGGCATGACGCGCCATTGAAATAATCCACGCCCGGGTACCGTGAAGGCAGTGAATTGCTTCCTGTCCTCCTGTCCTTGTCCATGGGGACCTGCCAGTAGCCACTTTGAGGTCCAATGTGCTGATCACTTTGGCATTACGGAGTTGATCCAGGATGTGTTGCATTCTTGGGAGCGGATACGCGTCTGGCACTGACTTCCCATTAAGTTGTCGATAATCCACACAGAGCCTCCATTTCCCATTCTTCTTCTTGGCCAACATGATGGGCGCGCTGTAGGGACTCTTCGAGGGTTCAATGCAGCCTGCTGACAATAACTCATCGACCTGCTTGTTGATGATTGCCTGCATGGCGGGGTTCCGGAGAAAATAATGTTGCTTAATCGGCTGATCATCTCGCATAACAATTCGATGGAGCGTGACTTTTGCTGGGCCATGTAAGGCATCAAATGCTCGCAACTCTGTGTCTAAAAATTCCTCGACAAGCACCTCTTCACTGAATGTCTCGAGGCCCCTGAGCAGAGCGTGTCTGGAAAGCCGATTTTAAAGGCAATGACACGATGTAACGGCCGTCATCGCGTCTTCGCATATTTTTCTTCGCGAAACTTTTCGGAGTGGGATAGCAATCTAATTTTGGGAAGTTCGTCCACCTCCCAAAAACGTTAGAACTGTTGTTCGAAGGTGACTTCGTTGTGTAAGCCGCTTTGATGGGTGCAATGGCAGATTGCATGGTGGGAACCGGGCCGGTTAGGATCCAACCGAACACGGTTTGCTGAGCCATTAGGGAGCCCAGCACGTGGCGGCGGATGCCGTCCAGCAGGATTGCTGGGTATAAATCGGCTCCGATGAGGACGTCGACCTGCTCACTTTTGGAGAAGTTGACATCTGCGAGCTCGATGTCTTGAGGGAGGCCACTGAGAAGTGACCTGTCTGGGAGGGAGGGAGGAGTGGACTGTATATGCGTGGGAGGTCGCATCGAAGAATGCGGCCTTTCTTGCTGGGAAGCATGTTGAGTCGAACCTGGAATAAAGTTCGAATAGGCAGAGGCTTGAGTACGCGGAGCGTTATCATACCGTTGCTCTTGATTTCGTTGCTGTGTGGGGGGAGGAGTGCATTGTATATGCGTGGGAGGTCGCTTCGAAGAATGCGGCCTTTCTTGCTGAAAAGCCTGATGAGTCGAACCTGGAATAAAGTTCGAATAGGCAGGGGCTTGAGCACGCCGAGCGTTTTCAAACCGCCGCTCTTGATGTGAGGCACGTGGGGTCGAATCTGGTGCAGCATTTGATGAGGATGGAGGATGCTCACGATGCAAGAGGGTGTGATGCCTGCCATTACATTTGACGCAATTGTATCTGCTTGGACAGTTTTTCACGGAATGAGATCTGACCAAGCAGTTGCTGCACAAGCGGTTTTTCTGAACGGTATTCAGCCGCTGTGGAACGGGTAAGCTGAGAAACTGCGAACAGGATCTCAACTTGTGCTGCTTCTGGCAAAGAGGGCAGATATCTTGGGACACCTTCAATTGAAAGGTGTTGACGCGTTTAGAGGCTGGAGTCGAGTGAGTCGGAGTTGGGGGCTGTGTTGATTTCGCGGCGGGTGTGCACTTAATATCTTGCACCGTTTCAAGGGTCTGGAAACGATGAGTGAGAAACGCATCCAGATCTGTCCATTTTGGGATCTCTGTTTTGTTGGTGAGAGATTGCTCCCAGATGGAAAGCGTTGCTTCAGGGAACTTGCTGGAACACAAAAATACGATTATCGCGTCCCAATGGGAGGTATCAACAACTTGTAGCGCGAGCGCGGCGAGAATATTATTGATTTCGCGCTGCAGATCTTTAATAGCGCCACCAGTTTCCTTCGTGAGGGGGGGACAGGCTGAAGAGCTTCTTCAAATGAGCGTTGGTGAGGACGCGCCCATTCTCATACCTGTCGGACAGATTTTTCCACGCTTGGGAAAAACCTTCATTCGTGAGAAGGGATTTCTGCACGATTTCTTTCGCTTCGCCCGTAGTTTTTTGATTCAGGTGGAAAAGCTTCTCAACCGGCGCAATTCTGATGTTCTGGATATAAAGGGCCGTGAACATATCCCTAAAAGAGGGCCACGAGAGGTAATCGCCGTGGAAGGCTTGGGTGTCGCAAGGGGGCAAGCTGATGTCGTAGCCAGATGCTGGCATTTCAGCTGCTGCTGTATTGAGTGCGGAAGAAGTGGGACGAGTTTTTCGGCATGCGCCGATTTTCGTTGCGCAGCGAATATAAGTTCGGTAGCAGTTTCGTTGATTGGTCTTAATCACTTCTACGTCAGCGGGGGCGGATTCTTCGGAGGCCATCAACTGGTCTAGGCACGTGTAGTAGACTTCCTTGGTCGCCTTCCACATCGTCTTGAGCTCTTCCAGATGAGCATCTAATGAAAAGTTCTTAGGTGTTTGGTGATCAAACACATGACGTTGAATTGAAATCTTTTCCAGTTATGGTAATTTACCCTTGAAGTTTTCCCAAAAGGTGTGAAGATCTTGAGGAATTGCGGCATCCCAATACAGTTTTAACCGCCATAATTTTTGCAAAAAGATTTTTGCTGAAACTACTACTGGCGCAATAAATCCAAGTGGATCAAAGATGCGAGAAACGTCAGAAAGAGCAGATCTTTTTGTAATCCTTTCTTTAGTCGTATTCTCAGTTCTGACTGAAAATGTGTCGCTCCTGTGTGTGATGTGTGAAAGTGCTCCTGCTCAGGGATGGTCACGAAGTCGGCCTCGAATTCGACGATCGCGTCGTAGGCGCGTATAAATTTGTCGAGTGACGCCATTATATTTTTAGGGTTCGCTTAGGGGGGCGAAGAAAGTCGAAAAACCAAAAAAAAAAACCCACCGAAAAACTATTTCGGAAAAAATTTTATTTTAGAAGAAAAAAGTCACAGAATGGTTTGCGCGTCGCTAGCTGATTGCGTTGGGGCTCGAGGAGCTTGCTTCCGAAAATTAACCACGTGTTGTCTCTAAAGTTGGCAAATAGTTACGAAGATACTAGTTGCTGCGAACACTTCTGCCTACTGGGTATTTAGTTTTTTCGATTTCGCGTTGGGTCACCGTTGAATAGTGAATATCACGCTACTATCACCAGCGAGAATGCAGACAGAAAAAACAGGTTTTTGTGTTCTGTGTGCACTCTGTGTGTATGGGCAGCGCAAGCAGAAGCAAAATGTACCCGCATAAACCAACCAGCAAAAGGTGGTGGTTTTTTACTTGCACTGAGCGCACAAGTAACTCGCTTTTATAGTGGCAAGGAGAGCGCAAGCCACGAAAGCGAATGTGTGTGATCTTTTCACTTTCTTTGTGAAAGCGCGAAACCAAAAGCAAACTCTCGGGAGAGCTCAGCAGTAGGCTGCTCTTAAGATTTCTTGTGCGGGAGCACGGGGCTTGCTTATGCGTCAAGCGGTGAATTCTGCGCAAAAAATGTGGGCTTCGCAGCAAGCAATGCTTGCGAAGACGGTCAGCAACAAAAATTTAAGCTTTGGTGCTGCCGTTACTTTTGGGGACCGTTACCCACGAATCGAAGATTCTGGAAGGATTGATGGTCAAATCAAGGGTATGCCGGAAGGGCTCGGGGCTAATATTTAGGCACGTCTTAGAATGTGTGAACTCACCTTTCAGCACCCGATCTAGCGGCTTGGGCGTCGTAGTTAATGACGTTAGTTTGGGGGTCGCTTATGATGACGTTGTGACTCCTGGGCGCCGGTAACCCGGCTGGTCTTGGACTAAAATGTAAAGTTCAGAATGGGTTGGGTGGTCTCCGAGCACAATCCGGCTCGAAGGACCAAATGTTTAGCTCAGATGGTTGGGTGGTCTCCGAGCACATATCCAGCTCGAAGGACCAAAATGTAAATGCGAATTCACAATTTATATTTCTTTAAGTTCACAATTTAATTCTTTAAGTTCACAATTCTTTCAATTAGCTTTTTAAAAACTATGATAAAAATACAATGCACAAAATTCAAAATTGATGACAATTGTTTCAACCCGCACGCGTCAACTGGTTGATAGTAAGAAGTGTTTCCGTGTGTTTAACGTGAGCGCATGCCAGACTGGCTTAAGCTCACGGTGTGCCATCACACATGGGGTTGAAGTCAATGCGTCAACCAACGCCCCCTTGAATAGGTACCTGGTACCAGTCCGCGGGAACCAATTCGAGTACTTGCGTGAAGGACAAGTACTCCCTCTTGGTGAGGGGTCGAGGCTTTTCTAACACCTCTGCCGTTCTATGGGTCACGGCACCCGTTTGCAATGCAACTCCACACCGAGCTATAAAAGAATAGCTCTGCCCACGTACGTTTGGGCGTCAACCACAGCCCCCACGATGCTCCCACTAGGGGTCCTTCCAACAATGACCAGGCTGAGCGTGAGCGAACGCGCTACAGGGGCTCCTGATCCCCGTGGTACAAGACAAAGCCTCTGGTCAGACTTCGTAGTCAAGACTACTACCAGTTGGGCTCCTTACAGCCCGGGACCGGTCGCCCAAAAGTTTTTAAGTCCAGCTGTGGATAGAACTTGGTGCAGACAGAAACTGCCCACACCAAACGTTTAAACAGTCTAAAGGCATGTGTATGGACATGTCTTCCTCACTGCGGGAGCGAGGCCTATCCGTACCTCTTCCACTCAGACAGGGAGCGGCACCTAAGACGGGGTTTAACCCCAATTTAGCTGGACCCCCAACAAGATGTAAAAATCTTTGATTCCGGGGTGAGGCGTTGAGACCAATCTCAACACCCCCCGAAACCCGTGGGACCAGACAACCTCTGGTCAGGCTTCGTAACCAAGTTACTACCGGTGAGCTCCATACCGCTCGGGGACCGGTGGCCCCAGGAGAGACGGACACCAGAAACGCAACACCAGTGCAGCACAACAGCTCTGTCCTCCCGAAGGACGACAGTTAGGCTGGCACACACATAACATGCACACTACATTCAGCACAACCAACACATACATCGCCATCCAACCCCACCCAACACACACACACAATCACCTACAACTTACCTATTCATACAACCCATACGCCACATACACATACATACTGTTAACTTGTTTGATCAAATGTTCTTTGTATCTGATCATGACTTAATTTTTTGCAATTTTAACTTGGAATTTCATCGTAAGCAGGTTGTGTCGTCCGTCTCATATTATGACTTTAAGTCTATCGATATGGGTGCTCTCTTTTTTGATGCCCAATCATTGCACTTAGATGATATATGGCATCTCTCATCTGTTGATGAAAAATTGATCACCTTCACGAGCAGAATAAATGAATTGTTTTTAAAGCATGTCCCGCTAAAAGTTATAAAAATTAGAAATAAGCTGTGTCCGTGGATTACTGGTCCTGTTCTGGATTCTATTCGTGTGCGGAATAGGTTGCGCAATTTTTGGAGAAGATGCCCTTCGCCTGAGAGATGGGAAAGTTTTAGGTTAGCTAGAAATGATTCTGTTCGTATGTTGAAGTCAGCCAAGAAAAACTACTATGCGAGTAAGCTGGCTTCCTCTCTTCCATCTAAAGTGCTTTGGAAAAACCTCAAGGGAATTGGAGTGAATGCTTCCTAAACTAGTTCATGTGACATTCATTCTGATATCCTCAATGATTTCTTTCTTCATCATTCAGTCGGTTGTGATGTTGATGCCATTCGTTGTGCCATAGATCGAGTCTCGGGCATGCCCTCATCATCGTGCAACTCTTTCCATTTCTCGCATGTTACTGAGAATGATGTCAGTAATGCATTGTATAAAATTAAGTCGAATGCGACAAGTGCTGATGGTATAAATTTGAGATTCCTCAAAATAGTATTACCGTCTGTAGTTGGTCAGTTCACCCATATTCTCAACCACTGCTTCACCACATCTACTTTCCCGACTTTGTGGAAGACTGCAATAGTTCTGCCTCTGGCCAAAAGTCGAATGCTGACATTGCTGAAGAGTTTAGACCCATTAGTATTCTCTCGCCCTTAGCGAAGCTGGCTGAAACTATCATGGCTGACCAGATATCTCATTTTTTATAGGATAATAAGCTTCTAAACCGGTTACAGTCTGGCTTTCGCAAGGGGCATAGCTGTGCCACTGCGACTATAAAGGTCCTTGAAGACATTAGAGCATATTATGATAATGGACTCTTTAGTATTTTGTGCTTTTTAGACTTCTCGAAAGCATTTGATGTGGTTAATCACAAACTACTATGTTGTAAACTTAGGAACTTGTTTAACTTCAGCAATAGTGCGTCCTGCTTACTTGAAAGCTATTTGTCTTCGAGGATGCAGGTAGTTAAGAGTCAAAATATTTATTCGGAATGTAGGCAGATTTCTAGTGGAGTTCCGCAAGGATCAATCTTATTATTTTCATTATTCATAAATGACATTTTTCAAGTTTGTGTCTGGGCCTCAATGCATGGGTATGCCGATGACATGCAAGTTTATATCTCTGGTGAGACTAATCTAAAAGATCTAGTATATCGCCTCAATTATGATTTGAAGAGGATAAAGATTGGACTGACTGCAACGGGCTCATTATTAATGTTTCTAAAACGAAAATTTTACCCGTTTTTAAGGGTAAACATTCATTTTGTGACCTTCCCGATGTGTTTATAGGAAATCGAAAACTAAGCACGTTTACGTCAGTCACTAACTTCGGTTATTGCATTAACAGGAAGCTTAGCTGTACTGATCATATCAATAATGTGGTTCGTAAAATGTACCTTACTTTACGTAGGTTGCGGTTTTGTGCTGCCTTCACCCCACCCGATACAAGGAGGAAACTTGTGATTAATTCTTCCCCATATATAATTTTTTTCCGTGGTCTATAGTAAGCTTGATTCACAATCTTCTCTAAAATTGGCGGTTGCTTTTAATCATGCTACCAGATATGTTTTTGGCCTTCGTGCGTATGCTCACCTGGCCCAATACAGGAATAGAATCCTAGGCTATAATATTGTTTGCTAATTGCAAATTAGAAACTGTGTTTTCTTACACAAACTGATTCACGCCAAGATTCCAGCTTATTTGTATGAGAAATTACAACTTGGCCATACCCGTAGAAGCTTGCTACTCATTACGCGTAGCTGTAAATCTTTAAATGCAAGCAGATTCTTCTTCGTCAATGCTGTCAGGTTATGGAATTCTCTGCCTAGTAGAATAACTGTGATTGTCGGGGTGCTAGTTTCAGACGGGCTATTGCTACATACTTCAGTTAACTCTATTCTTGATGGTTACTACACTCTCATTTCTTCCTCTGTCTTTGCTTTCTACTCTTTCGTATATTAATTTTAGTATTTAGTTATGTATTTGATCCTATCTCGTCTCTATTTCTTGATTACTATTATAAGTTACCAATCAATGTACTATAAAAGACTTATGTCTTATTGTGCTCCACATTTATAATTAACAATGAATAAATAAAAACTCCGGGTGTAGAACCTGGCCTGCAGCGCAACCTAGCCCGTTTTTAATAAACGTAAACTGAAAACGCGGTGACCTGGGTTGTGTGGACCCAACTTCAGGTGGATTTAATTCTATCAACAACAATAAAAAGAAAAAAAAAGGAAAGGCAACGTAGCAAAGGAGAAGATATGCAAAGCTAACAATAACAACAACAACCACATTAACTCGCTTGCCAACAAAGGGACAAAAAACAACAGTCACACAGAATACATGAACCACATACTTTTTACAACAATTACAACACAGACCGAGACGCGAAACCAGCAAGCAGAGCCTTGGGAAATTACCAATAAAATCAGGTGGAATACTGTTTACAACAACTACAACAAAGACTGAGACGCGAAACCAGCAAGGAAAAATTAAACTAGAGCGTGGGAAGCTACCAACAAAACCACAAGAAATATTTCTAGAAATAAGCACAACAACAACAAGTACGTTGTTTGCCGCTATGCACATTAGAAAATTCCGGAATGTGCACAAGAACAACGACTGCAGCTATGTTGTTTTGATCGGTGTATAAAAGGGCCCACCGCGCTGAATTCGATCTCTTTTGGAATCTCGTGCTCCAAGTGGTAAGTCGTCAAACCTTGAACCTCGTAGTGGCTGAGTGCTCTTAAGCGGACGCCAATCCCAATTCCAAGTAAATCTTAGTACCTCGTCCTGGCTGAGTGCTCTTAAGCGGACGTCAATCCCAATTTCAAGTAAATCTTAGTACATCGTCCTGGCTGAGTGCTCTTAAGCGGACGCCAATCCCAATTCCAAGTAAATCTTAGTACCTCGTCCTGGCTGAGTGCTCTTAAGCGGACGCCAATCCCAATTCCAAGTAAATCTTAGTACCTCGTCCTGGCTGATTGCTCTTAAGCGGACGCCAATCCCAATTCCAAGTAAATCTTAGTACCTCGTCCTGGCTGAGTGCTCTTAAGCGGACGCCAATCCCAATTCCAAGTAAATTTTAGTACCTCGTCCTGGCTGAATGCTCTTAAGCGGACGTCAATCCCAATTCCAAGTAAATCTTAGTACCTCGTCCTGGCTGATTGCTCTTAAGCGGACGTCAATCCCAATTCCAAGTAAATCTTAGTACCTCGTCCTGGCTGAGTGCTCTTAAGCGGACGCCAATCCCATTTCCAAGTAAATTTTAGTACCTCGTCCTGGCTGAGTGCTCTTAAGCGGACGTCAATCCCAATTCCAAGTAAATCTTAGTACCTCGTCCTGGCTGAATGCTCTTATGCGGACGTCAATCCCAATTCCAAGTAAATCTTAGTACCTCGTCCTGGCTGAGTGCTCTTAAACGGACGGCAATCCCAATTCCAAGCAAATTTTAGTACCTCGTCCTGGCTGAGTGCTCTTAAGCGGACGTCAATCCCAATTCCAAGTAAATCTTAGTACCTCGTCCTGGCTGATTGCTCTTAAGCGGACGCCAATCCCAATTCCAAGTAAATCTTAGTACCTCGTCCTGGCTGAGTGCTCTTAAGCGGACGCCAATCCCAATTCCAAGTAAATTTTAGTACCTCGTCCTGGCTGAATGCTCTTAAGAGGACGTCAATCCCAATTCCAAGTAAATCTTAGTACCTCGTCCTGGCTGAGTGCTCTTAAGCGGACGCCAATCCCAGTTCCAAGTAAATATTAGTACCTCGTCCTGGCTGAGTGCTCTTAAGCGGACGCCAATCCCAATTCCAAGTAAATTTTAGTACCTCGTCCTGGCTGAGTGCTCTTAAGCGGACGCCAACCCCGATTCCAAGTAAATTTTAGTATCTCGTTCTGGCTGAGTGCTCTTAAGCGGACGCCAATCCCAATTGCAAGTAAATTTTAGTACCTCGTTCTGGCTGAGTGCTTTTAAGCGGACGCCAATCCTGAATCAAAGTAAATTCTAGTACCTCGTAGTGGCTGACGCCGTCAATCATAAAACATCATAATCTAGTACTCTGTGTGTATATAGATTTTGTATTTTTACGGACTGAGTGCTATTCAGCGGACGTTAGAATTAAAGGAACTAGTTTTAAGAAATACTGTTAGTTCGTATAGTTAATGTATAGCAATAAAAGACCGAAAAATAAAACTTTGAATAACGGTGAATAAATAGTCGAAAACTGTCAAAAGAAAACCGAAAGCCTTTTATTTAAGTGTTCGGTACGGGAATCTGGCGAGACTGAGTATACCCCGGCAAGAAACTTCGTTACAAAGTACAGTGGTTATATCATAATCATCATGGTTTCACATGGAATTATGGCTTCATCGACTTTAGCAATGTAAAATATTTCGTGAAGCAAAATCTTAGAAACACACCCGTATATGTTAAGGGAGCTGTAAAATCCAAATGGGCAAAATGTAGTAAAATATTTCGTGAAGCAAAATCTTAGAAACACACCCGTATATGTTAAGGGAGCTGAAAAATCCAAAGGGTTGAAGAAATTTTAAACGTGCCCGTAATTAACGTCGAAGAAATGGGCTGCAGCAACCTTGAAATTTTACAACATACATACTTACTACAAAGGATGTGCCATGCCCATAATGGATGTTGTGCGATTCAATTCATGCGTAATAGCATAGCATCTATTACGAAAATTCCTAAATTCCTTCAATAAATAAAAAGAAAATGTTTATAATTTCTTATATAAGCTTTTATTTATAAAATTTCTTAACCTAACAATTGTTTTCTTAATATCTATATTTATATTTAAGTTTATAAAAATTTATTTTCAATATATATATACATTAATAAAAAAATTTATTTAAAAATTAAATTGGATTCTTTTATTCCAAATTAAATATTTACAGTTATAGTGTTTTACATTTTAAATTCTATACAATGACAAAGAATTTAAATTATGTTTCAAAATTTAATCATCTCTATTTAATTCCATTTCTAAATCTATTCTATAATGCCCCTGCATATGTATTTACATTATCTATTCTTATATAACGCTTATCATCATTAAAACTTAAAGCTATCTTATGGATTTTTTTCGTATATATTTGGTGTATTTTACTCCTAAATACATACATATCACCCTAAATAATACTCTTATTTAATAAACAGTCCTTATAACTACTTAAACTTAAACTATCTAATACTAACTCAACATCTTTGGCTTTTTTCGTCTTACTACAATTTTCTACACTATAGGAATACATTTTGGATCTAAGACCAAGAAATTCCTTCATGATCCTTCCCTTATTTTCATCTTTCATCATACCGAGTACTTTAAAATTTTTACGAGGTATTTTGAAAGAATTATTTGGTAAATATTCTGATGTATCGAATTTTAAATCGATATCATCAAGAATACTTTTATAATAGTCATCGATTTGTATGCTATATATAAAAGAGTCGGTGTCCATGTAGTTGAAAGTCAAGTTTTCAGAAAACTTTGGCTGCATGTAGTCATAATTGAAGTCATACATCTTCCACTTTGATAATTCTTGTACAACAAATCCTAAATAAACAGGTTTGTTGTAAACTACACGACCCCGAGTCAATTGAATAGCGACCATACCTTCAGAGGAATCAGAAAAGTCGGTGAAAAATGTTCTACTATGAAAATTTGGTTTGGCAATTAGAGCACGAGCACATAAGCGCGTGTATTATGTAGTGAGACTTGTCGTTTAAAACAGTAATTAATTTAAATCAGTAATCACCTATTGAAGTCTTTTTTGTTTCTGCACAAAACGGCAAATCGTTATGAGTGTCGTGAAGATCTTCAGGAAATAGTAAATCAACTTCTAGAATATATTCAACTGATGAATCCGCTAGAATTGAAGGAATTGTGTTGATGTTGAAATTATCAACTTTAATCCATTCGAATTCACCAGTTGGAAGATACTCAGACATTGCCCACCCATATAAATTGTTGGCGTCTAAATACATGAGGTATTCTGATGGCTTTTGGTTATCAAAATCCCCCATGTATTTGTTGTTTTGTACATTGAACAATCCCGCCCTTACCTTTTTGAATGAAAATATACATATCTATTTCAGTCAAAAGATCCAGTTCTATTCCAGTACTTTTCAGCATTGCATCCCAAGACAATCCGGGCGTAGTGCGATACTGGCAGGGATCAAGTTTATAAATACCCTTACAAATTTTTCTAAAATTTTCAAAAACATCTGTTAAAATTAAAACATTTGTTTTAAGGTAATGCAGCATGTAATCATTAATAGTTTGGCAATGAAAAGTATTCCAAATCTTGAGAGCATGTTCATAATCATTCTCCGAACATTCCCTGTTGGTTAGATGACTGAAAAAATGTTCTCTAGAAGGAAGACATGTTTCATTCAAGCGACCAACGGAATCGATGTATTCATAGGGGAATACACCTTTTCGCGTCAACAAATTAAATTCATCGTCGTTTGAAAACATGTGACGAACTGTATAAAAATCAATTGGTGATAAATGTTGACAAAATTCGTCCAAGCTTGATGCCATGAAACGGTAAAAATCTAGGAATCTAAGTTCCATGACATTTGATTCATTAACCTGAATTTTTTTTTGATAATGAAACATAATTCCTTGTTTAATGGAATAACGTTAATATAATAAATAATAAATAAACCTTCAATTGAACTTAATTCTTTAATGAATAAGTGACAATCATACCCCGAAAAGTTGTGAAATAGAACTGGAATAAAATGTGGTACTTTAAAATTAAGGTTGCAATTGTTGTGAGCCGGTCCCCTATATTCACCAGTTAAATGACAGTGATCTGCCACTCTATCACTGCCCAAATCCTGATCACAAATATGACATAGAGGACTTTCATTTTGCAACCTTAATTGCAAAGGTGTTAAGAAGTTCATAGGCTCCTTTTATAAAATATAATTTTTAAATAAATGTAAACTATCCTTCACTAAACTATCAATAAACTTCTTCGGAGCATCCTCCCCAGAATAAATTATAAATTTACTTAAACTATTATTAAAATTACATTTTATATAATAACTAAAAGCTATTGGTATGTGCTTCTGCACATTACTACTATTTAAACTTACATGTACACTACTATCTACATTTGTTAATATGCACTCAAAATCTGCATGTATAACAAATGGTACATCTAACTTACGTTGTAAGTGTATAAAACTAAGTGATGCCTCCTCCTCCTTAGGCATCACTGTCACCGCCTTCTTGCAGACCTCTTTATGGCGTTGTAATGTACTCGCATTGTGCGAGTACTGCAGGCAGCTGTTGCAGAAATATGCTCTGCCTTTATGCGCCGTCTGCTGACTCATCAATAATCTGTAAAGAAAAGAGGGAAAATACAAAATTAGTGTTATGAAAATTATTATTAGTTTAATTTCAATTACCTTGATATATTTTTGATCCATACATAGTGGGACCGCTCCTCATCCTGAATCAGCAGAAGGTTTATGTGGGAGGACTTCTCCACCGAAGTGGAGTAATAGGGTCCCACGATGCCACCGACCTCCTCGTCGTATCCAAACACGTTGACACTCACGTCTGAATTTAAAGCCTCAAATCGGGAGACTTGTGAAAGAGGCAGCGGGAACGTCAATTCAGCAAAGTTCATCACCACTCCATTTTGCAGAATTATATTCTCAGCTTCAATGTTCTCTATTTGATAGCTGGAAGCTCTATCACTTTGATGCATTTAAAGCAGTATGCGTCGTTATTTTTAACGTTAACGCACGCATGCTTCTCCTGCAGCTTTCTTGGTAGTGGGATATATGAAGATCCCTTCAGTGGCCGGTATTGGTTGACGTTGACCTCCATGTGATAAATCCTCACAAGAGACCAGCCACTGTCCCTCTCTTGGAACTCAGACATTTGTTTGCATACTTGTTCGCACATGTATTTATAAGTTTTTTGTAACTCCTCAGCTTGTTCAACTAGCGTCGTTCTAGTTTGGAACGATTTCTCCTCAACAATTATGTCTTCTTCGTTTGTAATTTTCATGTACTCAGCATAAATTTCAGTCTTAAGTTTATATGCTGAGTGTTTTACCAACAAATCTTCCAGAGCCCTCAAAATTCATTCCTTAGCCTTTTTTAAGAAAGTCTCTGGGATTGATAAACCCTCATTGTCGTTTGTATAAATAAACGTTGCAATCCTTTCTTTGAAGGTCGACTTAATGACTTTGAGGTGCTCATTAATTGGAAGCCAACAATTCTTCTTATGTTTGTTGGTTCTCAGGTGATAGTTCCAGTCTTTCTGCAAAAGGTTTTCATTGCAGTTGGGACAACACACTTGTGCTGGTATTAATCTTGCTGCTGCTGCTATTGTTGATGTTGATGGCTGAGGGTTAGTTAAAGATGATGATGCTACTGCTGATGTTGATTATGCTGCTGCTGCTGCTGATGTTGATGGTTGAGGGTGTTTTAAAGCTTTATGTCTCCCAAGGCTGTCGCGTCGGGTAAATTTCTTTTTGCAATCACTGCACTCGAATACGCGCTTCTCATGTTTGCCTTCAACATGACGCTTAAGATTGCGATTTTCAGTGAAGCGCTCTCCATATTCATTGCAGAGGAAGCCTTTCATGTTGTTATTAATATTGTTGGTGACGGTGACGTTAATAATGTTATTTTTGTTGTTGTTGCCGTTGGTAGTCATGGAAATAGTGGTGATGACGGTGGAGGTGTCGGTGGTGACGGTGAAGGTGTCGGTGATGGTGACGATGGTGGTGTCGGAGGTGTCGGTGATGACGACGATGGTGGTGTGGGCGATGTTGATGCTGCTACTTTTGTCGTTGTTGTTATTGTTGTTGTTGTTGTCGTTGTTGTCATTGTTGCTGTTGTTTTCGTTATTGTTTTTGTTGTTGTTGTTGCTGTTGATGCTGTAAATTAAGAGATATACAATATTAAAAACTTACGATCCTGTAAAGCTGTAAAAAAATATTATGTATAAAATAAAAAATATTAGAATAAAAATATCTTTTTATTTATATATTTATTTATTTATTTATTATTATTATTATTATTATTATTATTATTATTATTATTATTATTATTATTATTATTATTATTATTATTATTACTATTATTATTATTATTATTATTATTATTATTATTATTATTATTATTATTATTATTATTATTATTAATATTATATCTATATTACTATTGAATTACTAATTACTAATTAATAAATATTTGTTTTTAAATTTATTTACCTCACAAGCTGCTACTTTTTGTCGTTGTTGTTATCGTTGTTGTTGTTGTTCTTGTTATTGTTGTTGTTGTTATTGTTGTTGTTTTTATGATAATTATTTTCTACTTTAAGTTTTTATTTTTTGTTTTTAATTTTTTACTTCAATTTTACTTTTTAATTGAAGTACTTCACTTCTAAACTATTCTGTGCACTTTTAAAAATTTTTTATTTAAGTTTTTTCTATTTCTTTTCTAAATATTTTCTACATTTACTGTTTTACTCACTTTTTAAAGTGTTTTCGCTTTTTATGTTCTGTACACTTTCTATTTATTTTTTACAATTTCTTTTCTAAATATTTTATACATTTACTGTTTTTGCTCACTTTTTAAAATGTTTTCGCCTTTTATGTTCTGTACACTTTCTCTTTTTAATGTCCTGTACACTTTCTATTTATTTTTTAAAATTCCTTTCCTCTTTTTTCTAAGGTGTACCGGTTAATTCGTGCGGTTTTATAACAGATGGCGTAACTTGACTTTTATTCCAGTGATTCACCTTTCCAAATATGTGTTGGAAAGCTACTGTCATATAGTTTCAGAGTCAGTATGTGTCATTTAGCTGAAGCGTAAACAACAATCCTTTTTTTTACTCTCAAATGTCAAATTTCGTGCCGAATAAAGTGTTTTTGCGGGGAGTACTTAAAACTTAAACTTAAAAGTGGCAATTTTGACTTGGAGGACGATGAACGGCCCGGACAGCCAAAAAAGTTTGAAGATCCCGAATTGGAGACATTGCACGACCAAAACGAAGACGGCGCGTCTCAAAAACGAAGCAGAAATAAAAAACAACTACTTCTGCTTACGCTGCTTCTGCTTAGGCAGCCTCTGCTTAGCATGCTGCCACCGCGACCGTCAGCCGCCAGCCGTCTGTCTGTTAGCCGTTGCCACCCTAAAAAAATTCCCAAAAAACTCAAAAAACAAAAAACACAAAAAAAAAATTCACCACATGTGGTGCTATGATTTTACCTGTTGTTGTTGTGAGCCAGAAACCCCATATTACGGTACAAGATATTGAGACGTAATTTTATTATGGTATCCATAAGCATTACCAATAAGCCTTCCAAAAAAGGATATGCCACGCCTACTCATCAAAAAGTTGTCAATATCTTGTAAACGGTATAAGATATTAACACGTAGTTTTATCACGAGATCCGATAATAGGTATTACCAATTTGTATACCAAAAATGGGAGTGGTCCGCTCACTTATATAAAGGTGTCAATATCCCATAAACCGTTCAAAATATTAATACCTGAGTCTATCCAGCAATATGTAGAGACATTAGAAAAATATTTACCAAAAATTGGCGTGGTCCGCCTACTTATACAAAAGTTGTTAAGTGGCGAAAGTGTTGTGTGTTTTCCTGGAATGCGGTTCCTCTAAGTGAAAGACCCAAGTGTCTTCTAACTTCCTTTATTATTAATTCGGTGCAGCGGTGGTCTGCGCACTGTGGGCTCATAATCAGAACTTAACTTTAAAACATTTACTCATTTCCACTTAAGCTCGGTCGACGTAGCCGTCGTCGATACTAAAGTGGACCGGTATGTCGCAATTCAATTTTTTTTTTCAATAGTAAATTCTTAATATTAATATTTGTCAATATTAACGTCGGCAGAATTTAATTGGGAACGATTTAATTCTGCCGCGTTTGCTCTTTACTTTTTTGTTTTGGGTAATTTTATTTACTCCGAAAGCTGTATGGTTTGAGCACGAGAAAAGCTATTTGGTGGCAATTGACTTCCACACTCAGACTGCGCTGGTTGCTAACTTGGCTTCCGAGAGCTTTCCCCGAAGCTTATAACTATCTAGCAATTAGCTCCCACATTTGCTACCATGCAGAGTGCGATGGTTGCTAGCTTGGCTTTCGAGCTTCCCAAACAGAGTGCTTTGCTTGCACTAAAAGGCTGAACTTGACCTTGACTCACTAACTGAGTTATTAATAAGTGCCAATGTTCTTGCCTTGACGGTGTGAATGCGACAACATCCTTATATACAACACCCCTCCATAGGGGAATACAACATCCCTCCATAGGGCAGAGAAATAAAACTGCAGCCAATTTCAGTGCTATTTTCATTGCCTCTCTTCCAATTACCTAATTAGAAATTCGTCTGGTGCGATCAATCCGCCTTTTGCAACGATTGTTTGGACGGAATTTGTTTACAAAAGTGCAATTGAGCAGAATGCTCGGTAGTGATGTACTATAATGTAATATCTGTAGCTGTGGCAGACTGTAGCTTGGTTCGGTGTTAGAGAAAAAGGGTAATCGAAAGAATTTATGCGACTATATTGTCCAGAGATAAACTGCAGGTATGCTGTGTTCATTGCCTTTCATATTCGTGACGACATCCAAGAAATTTTGGAGTTTTCCGTTGACGTTGTTGTTGTTGCTTCTATTACTGGCGATGTTGTTGTTGCCGATGGTTTTAGTTGATATTGATGTTCCTGCGTTTTAAGCACTATTTGTGTTGTTTTATTATTGTTTTTGATCTCGTGGCAGTTGTTGTTGTTTCTTTGTGTTGTTATTGTTTTTGTTGTCTTAATATAAATTACATTTCCTTAACTATTTATACTCTATGATATAAATTTATAAAGTATATGTAGTTAATTTCGTTATCACCATTAATTTACACATTCTAGCTGTTTAGAAATCTTTTAAGAAGCTATTTAGAAGTTAATTCCATAATCCGTATCGATAAATATAAGACTGAAATTCTTTTATTACCTAAGTAGTATAAATGTGGGGTTTCTGGGACATAGCTCCTCCTGTGTATTTCGATGGAGCGCTCCATCTAATGGGTGCTGTATATGTAAGAGCGAGACAGTGGGCGTAGTGTGTGTAGCAGTGAGAAAGACTATATGAGTGGCAAACGGAGTTGCGAGATCGAGGAATGACATGAGATTTTTGTGGGGATTTTTTTGTTGGGATTTGGAGAGTTTTCGTGGAATTTTGCGGAAATTTTTTTCCGAGGGATTTTGTCATGTGGCAACCCTGGCGGCTGGCGGACGGACAGACGATCATTTGGTTGATAGGGGAGATGGTTAAGAAGAAGGGTGGAGAGAGAGGGGAGAGATGTGCTTTGTGGTGAGTATTGGGGAGAGCGGCAGCGGCAAGATGCTTGCCTTTGGAATTGTTGTTGGAGGATATCATATTAAGATTTTTTTATTGCTGAGGTTTGAATGGATGAGGGTAGGATTTTTATGAGTCAAGCGACTGTGGGAACGTGTGTGCTCAGCTTGCTAAGCAGAGGCTGCGTAAGCAGAAGTGTGTTTTAGTTGTTGTTTATTTAATTGCTTCGCTTTTGAGTCGCCGCCCCAGAAGCGTAGTGAAAATTAATGTAAACATAAAGTGAAACGGATCGAACTGTGGCTTTGCGTGCATGTATGATCTGGAGCGTGGGGCTGCCTAAGCAGATGATTTTATTTTATGACTGGTCAAAGAATATCTTTTTTAAAATACTGACACAGGCGGTTTGTCTAACAAATTAGTGCAAACATTTCAAAATTAATGTTCCTCTCAAATGGATGTTTCAGAGGAAGATGCAAACAAATCAACTGAAGACATGGATTTATCTAAATTAGAGCAGCAAAATTATCTGGATACAGCATACGGACTGAACAGAGGATTAGATGGTGAATGGAGATTCGGAAGTAGCGCTTTCAAAATACAAAACGGCGAAATATTAATATCCGATAAACCGTTTGACACCTCACCCCCCCCCCCCCCCCTCTATCAATCTTACACCCGGTCTCTTCCAATTACTGTTCCACAAGACACCATCAAATTACAACGAAGCAGATCTACAGGTTTACAAAAAAATTCTAATCAATACTAATGCTCACAAACGAAACTATGATGAAAATAAGCAAATTAAGGGAACTAAGGCTTACAAGTACACCAACATCATAAAGGGATTATTCAGCAATAAGTCTTTATTGACGTCCACACCACTTCACCATAAAAAAGGAACGGGTGTGATGAGTTTATACCCTCAAACACCTAATTATATTCATCAGAATGATACTAAGGCTATGCATATTGTAAAAGCACTAACCAATGATGAAGAATCATCAACGACATACAAAGGTTTAATGCAAGTAAATTCACAGAAACCCCAATTTATTTATTGGAATGATCCCAATATGCTGGTAGATAGATTACGCCTTTTGTTATTATCTGCTTCAGATGAAGGTAACTTCTATATCAACGAAATAATTTCCATTATCGAAGAATTACGAGAAGCCGACATAATTGAGTAACTTTCACATACGTACTTTGCATACCAAGAGAACATCTTATCAAAAGATAATCATACATAACCACATCATTTTTATAAACTTGTAAATCAAAATTAGCTTAACAATTGTATTATGATTTCTTGAATTATGTATTATTGAAACTATTGTACTTTTATTAAAATTAAATGCGTACATGTGTATATGAACAACATACCATATATAAGCGTTTGAGTTGTTTTATTTTTTCAACAATAAAATCCATATAAATACGGTCGCTTACATGATATGTACGACCTTTATGTTTCTTTTCCTGATATGATATCACTGATATATTTGTTGGTTGAACTCATCAGATAACTAATCTAACAGTTGATATGCTACATCTGATCTGATAGCCGATAACCTGGTCTGATCCGATCTGTTAGCAGTTGCACCCGGTCAGATTTGATAGCTGTTATATCTGATCTGATAGCTACTATACATGACCTGTTCTAATCTGGCAGCTAATATACAGGATTTGATCTAATCTGAACTGATCTGATAGCTGTTATGATAGACCAGATAGCCGTTATGATGAATTATCAACGACTTACAAAGGAAATGGTTTAAAGCAAGATAGCTGTTTGTCTCATCTGATAGGTAATACTATATAATTGATGCGAAAGTTTATATAAAGACCACAAACGAAACGATATCAGTGGTTTTTACTTATGTTGAGTTATTATTTATAACTACTGAAAGTAGTTTATACAATTCATAGAAAATCTGCGACTAAACAAGCCATGTTATGAGTTAAAAGGATATCAAACAGTAAATTGGGATAAGTTGACTTGCTATCCTAGAAATATTCAACAATTTATTTTTATTATAACCTACACCCGAAGGGAGTAGGGTATATTCACTTTGTTCTTCCGTTTGTAACGAAGGAGACGAGATAGATATAGGAAAGTATACATATTCTTGCTCAGCGTCACCTCCTGAATCGATTTAGCCCTGTCCGTACGTCTGTCTGTCTGTCTGTCTGTCTGTCTGTCTGTCTGTCTGTCTGTCTGTCTGTCTGTCTGTCTTTCTGTTGAAATCACTATTACGAGAGAACGAAAAGAGATATCGCGATGAAATTTGGCACGATTATTCTTTGTTATGTAGGGCTGTTTAAGATTGAAAATGGGCGAGATCTGTAAACAGCCACGCCTACTTTACGTACGGAATGTAAAGGCACCTCGTTTCAAAAAATTTTAAAATCTGAATATTTCATAAACCGTGTGAGATATTAAGGTATAATTTTATTCCGGAACATGTAGCGTCATTACTAAAATGTTTGAAAAAAATGGGCGTTCCACGCCACTGATAACGAAGTTGGCAATATCTAATGAAGGGTACAGGATATGGACATCTAATTTCATCAGGGTATATAGGGAAGAATTACCAATAAGCCTACCAAAAATGTGCGTGCCACGCCCACTCGTACAAAAGTTGTCAATATCTTGTAAACGGTGTAAGATATTAATACGAAATGTTATCACGAAGTATCTACATGTATTACCAATCTATATACAAAAAATGGGCGTGGTCCGCCCACTTATACAAAAGTTGTCAATATCCCATAAACGGTTCAAAATATTGATACGTAATTCTATCTACCAGTATCTAGAGACATTACAAAAACATTTTGCCGAAATGAGCGTGGTCCGCCTACTTATACAAAAAGTTTTAAGTGGCGAAATTATAATTTTTTCAGTTACTCGGGTGTAGGGTATTTAGATTTCGGCCAGGCCGAAGACAACTCTTTTACTTGTTTTTTCTTTCAGATCTCGTTTAGTTTTTACAAGTTCTTTTAATAGTTTAATATTAATCTTCAGTGTCTTCATCAGCTGTAACAGTTAGTTATCAAGATTAGGTATATCAACTATCAAATCAGATCAGATCGGATTAGATCTGGTATATCAGCTATCGGATCA
Source organism: Sicus ferrugineus (assembly GCA_922984085.1). Lineage (NCBI taxonomy): Eukaryota > Metazoa > Arthropoda > Insecta > Diptera > Conopidae > Sicus > Sicus ferrugineus. The sequence continues at coordinate 21,698,130 of OV277348.1, read as the reverse complement.
GATGTATCAACTGTCAGATCAGATCAGGTGCAACAGCTATCAGCTATTAGATCAGATCAGTTCAAAGGCTGTTTGCATACTAGTATGAAAGTGCCGTGGTACTTTCATTTATAGTTGGATGTAAATATTAAAGCCTTTTCTTTATAACGTCCTTCATCAATCGGATCGTCTGGTGAATATTGTGAGGGATCGAATTTTAAATTGATATCAACAAGAATACTTTTTTCATAGTCGTCGATTTGTATGCGGTGTCCATGTATTTCACAATCAGTTATCAGAGCAGATCAGTTAAATCCGTGCCATCAGTTCAAAGTCAGGTACTGTCCTAATCTGAAAATTTAGTTAATCGACTGTTTTATGGGGTTTTTATAGTATGTATATTTATAATAATTATTGTTGTATTCAGAATTTTATTCAGAACTAAAAGAAGGTTACACAGTTGTTAATGTGTAAGAATGAGTACAAAAAGAACACAAGAAATGTGCAAGGCTGCATTAAAATATTCATTTAACTCCAACAATTATAATTAAGATATTAGATCAGATAAAAGATCAGAAATTAACGATATCAAAAAGTTATAATGTCAAAAAAACACCAACAACATCAGTAACAACAAAATAAAAAAGTTGTTTTCCCCAATGTATTCAGTAAAGTGAGTAGTATATATATGCGGGTTCTGGACCATAGCACCTCCTGTGTATTTCGGAGGATCCTCCTCCAAAGGGGCGCTGTGTGTGTAAGAGCGAGACAGTGGGCGTAGTGAAAAAGAGGATTGAAGGTTGGAAGTTGGCGGCTAGCGGCTGGCGGCTAGCGGTTGGCGGACGGACAGACGGACAGACGGACGGACGTACGGACGGATGGACGGGCGAACGGATGGACCGACGGACGGACGGACGAACGGACGGACGGACGGACGGACAGACGATCAGTCGATCGATCGGACCGACGGTCGGTAGGCGAGATGGTGAGGAAGCATGGAGAGGGAGGGAGAGACGTGTGTTATGGTATGTGAGTACTGGGAGATCATAAGTAGCAAGAGTGAGTGTCAGCGTGTGACTTTTGTTTTGTTCGTTTTGTTTATTGGAGAAGGTGAATCATACCCAGAATCATAGCGAAATTTAATGTAAACATAAAGTGAATGAATCGAACTGAGGTTTTGCGTGCATGCATGATCTGGAGCGTGGGGCTGCCTTAGCAGAGGTAGAGTGTTTGTATTGTTTATTTAATAGCTTGGGACGAACTGTGGCTTGGCTTGAATTTGCTGGAATTAAATTAATGTAAACATTTTTCCGAAGAATGCAATGAAATTTTGTTAAGCAGAGGCTGCCTAAGCAGAAGCTGCGTAAGCAGAAGTAGTGTTGTAGTTGTTGTTGTCTATTTAATTGCTTCGCTTTTGAGACGTTACCCAGAATCATAGCGAAATTTAATGTAAACATTAAGTGAATGAATCGAACTGAGGTTTTGCGTGCATGCATGATCTGGAGCGTGGGGCTGCCTAAGCAGAGGTAGAGTGTTTGTATTGTTTATTTAATAGCTTGGGACCGAACTGTGGCTTGGCTTGAATTTGCTGGAATTAAATTAATGTAAACATTTTTTCCGAAGAATACAATGAAATTTTGTTAAGCAGAGGCTGCGTAAGCAGAAGTAGTGTTGTAGTTGTTGTTGTTTATTTAATTGCTTGAAATCGAACTATAGTTTGATTCGAATTTTTGATGGAATTGAATTGTATTTAATGTTTTAATTGCACTTTAATGAAGGCATTGAGGAGAAAACTTTTTATTTTGTTGTTGCTCTTGTTGTTGGTTTTGTTTTAACATTGTAACTTTTTTGTTATCGTTAATTTCTGAATATAACGCTAAATATTATATCACACAATCATGCTATACATTATACACACAATACACAATTATGTATACTATACTGTAAGCGTATAAATTACTTATTGTTTGCTGTGTGTGTGTGTGTGTGTGTGTGTGTTTTGTTAAGGAATTCAAAGATATTAGTATGAGTCATTAATTTCCCAGAATTTATTTTGCAGAGACGCGTTTTGTATACTATTATTGTTGTTGAAAATTTAAGAGAGGTGAATCGCTATGACAGAGGAGTATAAAAGGAGTAACAAGTTATTACAGAACTTCATTAATCGTTTGATTCTACAAGACATTAAGCCGTGTGAACTCCAAATAACTTTTGATAAAAGACTCATATATTTTGTATAGTTTAAAATTATTAAATAAACTATAATTATATTTATAACTAAAGAAGTATATAAAAAATTATTTGCTAATATTCAAATTGGATGAAACGCATTAGTTTACAAAACTAAAACTCAGAGCACTCACAAAGAGTACATTAAAGTGTAAAGTAAAACTCAAAGTTTTTATAAAGAACGCTCAAATTTTTAGAAGACTGCAGTGAAATCTTCTTCATTAATATTATCATCATAATCATCATCAACAATAACGACATCTTCAGTTAAATCTTTTCAAAATGGAAGGATTCATTTGCAGTGAGTGTGGTGTTCGTTTCACCAAAAATTGCAACCTTAAACGTCATGTTTTAAACAAACATGCTGAAAAACAAGCATTCGATTGCAATGAATGCAACATTAAATTTACCCGATGCGATAATCTGAAAAAACATGTAAATTTATTTCATCCACAACCAAGCTGTGCTTCACCAGTAAAACGTATTCATAATGAAAACTTTTCAATTTGTTCCGATTGTAATGAGAACGTTTCGAAGAAAGACTGGAATTATCACATTAGGACCAATAAACATAAAAAACATGCTGGCATCCCGATTAACGAGCACTTTAAAACAATAAAGTCAGCCTTCAATGAAAGGATTGAAACGCTTATGTTCGAAAACGTGAATAAGGGTTTGCTAATTCCAGAAACGTTTTTTATAGTAAACAGGAACATCATTATAAAAGCCTTGGAAGATTTACTTGAAAAGCACTTGGGTTATAAATTAAATTTAGAGATATTTTGTGAGTATGTGAAGATGAGTATTGGAGAAGATATGGTTGTGAATGTAAAATCGTTCCAAACCAAAATGACTTTAATACAGACAAGAGAAGATATCGAAAGCAGCTACAGTAATATGATTTATCAGATTTGTAAGAAAATGTCTGAGTTTCAGGAAAGGGACAGTGGCTGGTCTATCGTAAGGATATGTCACGTCGAGTTCAATATTAATCAATATCAGCCAATAAGGGAATAGCTATAAGAAAAATATTGTTATATATTAATTTCAATTTACAAACAAAATAATAAACTGAATTATAAATATAGATATTAAGCAAAACAAGTGTTAGATTTAAGAAATTGTATGAATAAATTTGAATATAACACACCATAAGACAGTCGATTACCTACATTTTCAGATTAGGACTTTGAACTGATATCACTGATTTTTAACTCATTTGCTCTGATAACTAACTTTGAAATACATGGACACCGACTTTTTTATACATAACATACAAATCGACGACTATTACAAAGGTATTCTTGATGATATCGATTTAAAATCTGATACCTCAGAATATTCACCAGACGACCGATTGATGAAGGACATCGATCCCTTTAGTGATTACACGTCTTCGTTTAAAATTTTTGAGCTTGAGTGTGAAGCTACTCTATCAAACCCACTTTTTACTCATTTTGTCATTTCTTGTAGAATTTTTTTCCTAGAAGAAAGACTTCGTTACTATGTCATAACCATCAATAGGTGTGTCAACATTCTTTAAACGCTTCCAGCGGAGATTTAAGTTGTAATCTTTATCTAAACTGAATCCCAACACTTTTGAAATATTTCTCTTTATTTTATTATTTGATGTTTTATGAGCGGAATAATAACCGAACTTATCGACACGTATTTCAATTATGCTTACAGCCACACCAACATCATAAAGGGATTATTTAGTGATAAGTCTTTATTGACGTCTTCACCACTTCACCATAAAAAAGGAACGGGTGTGATAAGTTTATACCCTCAAACACATAATTATATTCATCAGAATGGTACTAAGGCTATGTATATTGTAAAAGCCAATAAAGAATCATCAACGACATAAAAAGGAAATGGTTTAATGTAAGTAAATTCACAGAAAACCCGAATTTATTTATTGGAAGTAAATTCACAGAAACCCCAATTTATTTATTGGAATGATCCCAATATGCTGATAGACAGATTACGCCTTTTGTTATTACTGCTTCAGATGAAAGTAACTTCTATATCAACGAAATAATTTACATTATCGAAGAATTACGAGAAGCCGACATAATTGAGTAACTTTCACATACATAATTTGCATACCAAGAGAACATCTTATCAACAGATAATCATACATAACCACATCATTTTCATGAACATGTAAATCGAAATTAGCTTTACAATTGTTTTATATTTTTTTTGAAATATGTATTATTGAAACTATTGTACTTTTATTAAAATTAAATGCGTATATGTGTATATGAACAACATATTTAAGCGTTTGAGTTGTTTTAATTTTTCAACAATAAAATCCTTATAAATACGGTCGCTTACATGATATGATGTCACTGATATGTTTGCTAGTTGAACTAATCAGATAACTGATCTAAAAGTTGATATGCTAGATCTGATCTGTCAGCCGATAACCTGGTCCTGATCTGTTAGCAGTTGCACCCGGTCAGATCTCATAGCTGTTATATCTGACCTGATAGCTAATATACATGACCTGATCTAATCTGGCAGCTGATATGCAGGATCTGATCTAATCTGAACTGATCTGATAGTTGTTATGATAGACCAGATAACCGTTATGATGAATCATCTACGACTTACAAAGGAACTGGTTAAATGCAAAATAGCTGTTTGTCTCATCTGATAGGTGATATAATTGATGCGAAAGTTGATATAAAGACAACAAACGAAACGATATCAGAAGTTTTACTGTGGTTGAGTTATTATATATTTATTTATTTGAGTTATTATATATATCACACAGTAAATTAAGATAAGTTGACTTGCTATCCTGGAAATATTCAACAATTTATTTTTATTATAACCTACACCCGAAGGGAGTAGGGTATATTCACTTTGTTCTTCCGTTTGTAACGAAGGAGACGAGATAGATATAGAAAAGTATACATATTCTTGCTCAGCGTCACCTCCTGAATCGATTTAGCCCTGTCCGTACGTCTGTCTGCCTGTCTGTCTGTCTGTCTGTCTGTCTGTCTGTCTGTCTGTCTGTCTGTCTGTCTGTCTGTCTGTCTGCCTGTCTGTCTCTCTGTCTGTCTGTCTGTCTTCCTGTCTGTCTGCATGTCTGTCTGTCTGTCTGTCTGCCTGTCTGCCTGTCTGCCTGTCTGCCTGTCTGCCTGTCTGCCTGTCTGTCTGTCTGCATGTCTGTCTGTCTGCCTGTCTGTCTGCCTGTCTGTCTGTCTGTCTGCTGTCTGTCTGTCTGTCTGTCTGTCTGTCTGTCTGTCTGTCTGTCTGTCTGTCTGTCTGTCTGTCTGTCTGTCTGTCTGTTTGTCTGTCTGTCTGTCTGTCTGTTTGTCTGTCTGTCTGTCTGTCTGTCTGTCTGTCTGTCTGTCTGTCTGTCTGTCTGTCTGTCTGTCTGTCTGTCTGTCTGTCTGTCTGTCTGTCTGTCTGTCTGCCTGTCTGTCTGTCTGTCTGTCTGTCTGTCTGTCTGTCTGTCTGTCTGTCTGTCTGTCTGTCTGTCTGTCTGTCTGTCTGTCTGTCTGTCTGTCTGTCTGTCTGTCTGTCTGTCTGTCTGTCTGTCTGTCTTTCTGTTGAAATCACTATTACGAGAGAACGAAAAGAGATATCGCGATGAAATTTGGCACGATTATTCTTTGTTATGTAGGGCTGTTTAAGATTGAAAATGGGCGAGATCTGTAAACAGCCACGCCTACTTTACGTACGGAATGTAAAGGCACCTCGTTTCAAAAAATTTTAAAATCTGAATATTTCATAAACCGTGTGAGATATTAAGGTATAATTTTATTCCGGAACATGTAGCGTCATTACTAAAATGTTTGAAAAAAATGGGCGTTCCACGCCACTGATAACGAAGTTGGCAATATCTAATGAAGGGTACAGGATATGGACATCTAATTTCATCAGGGTATATAGGGAAGAATTACCAATAAGCCTACCAAAAATGTGCGTGCCACGCCCACTCGTACAAAAGTTGTCAATATCTTGTAAACGGTGTAAGATATTAATACGAAATGTTATCACGAAGTATCTACATGTATTAGCAATCTATATACAAAAAATGGGCGTGGTCCGCCCACTTATACAAAAGTTGTCAATATCCCATAAACGGTTCAAAATATTGATACGTAATTCTATCTACCAGTATCTAGAGACATTACAAAAACATTTTGCCGAAATGAGCGTGGTCCGCCTACTTATACAAAAAGTTTTAAGTGGCGAAATTATAATTTTTTCAGTTACTCGGGTGTAGGGTATTTAGATTTCGGCCAGGCCGAAGACAACTCTTTTACTTGTTTTTTCTTTCAGATCTCGTTTAGTTTTTACAAGTTCTTTTAATAGTTTAATATTAATCTTCAGTGTCTTCATCAGCTGTAACAGTTAGTTATCAAGATTAGGTATATCAACTATCAAATCAGATCAGATCGGATTAGATCTGGTATATCAGCTATCGGATCAGATGTATCAACTGTCAGATCAGATCAGGTGCAACAGCTATCAGCTATTAGATCAGATCAGTTCAAAGGCTGTTTGCATACTAGTATGAAAGTGCCGTGGTACTTTCATTTATAGTTGGATGTAAATATTAAAGCCTTTTCTTTATAACGTCCTTCATCAATCGGATCGTCTGGTGAATATTGTGAGGGATCGAATTTTAAATTGATATCAACAAGAATACTTTTTTCATAGTCGTCGATTTGTATGCGGTGTCCATGTATTTCACAATCAGTTATCAGAGCAGATCAGTTAAATCCGTGCCATCAGTTCAAAGTCAGGTACTGTCCTAATCTGAAAATTTAGTTAATCGACTGTTTTATGGGGTTTTTATAGTATGTATATTTATAATAATTATTGTTGTATTCAGAATTTTATTCAGAACTAAAAGAAGGTTACACAGTTGTTAATGTGTAAGAATGAGTACAAAAAGAACACAAGAAATGTGCAAGGTTGCATTAAAATATTCATTTAACTCCAACAATTATAATTAAGATATTAGATCAGATAAAAGATCAGAAATTAACGATATCAAAAAGTTATAATGTCAAAAAAACACCAACAACATCAGTAACAACAAAATAAAAAAGTTGTTTTCCCCAATGTATTCAGTAAAGTGAGTAGTATATATATGCGGGTTCTGGACCATAGCACCTCCTGTGTATTTCGGAGGATCCTCCTCCAAAGGGGCGCTGTGTGTGTAAGAGCGAGACAGTGGGCGTAGTGAAAAAGAGGATTGAAGGTTGGAAGTTGGCGGCTAGCGGCTGGCGGCTAGCGGTTGGCGGACGGACAGACGGACAGACGGACGGACGTACGGACGGATGGACGGGCGAACGGATGGACCGACGGACAGACGGACGGACGGACGAACGGACGGACGGACGGACGGACAGACGATCAGTCGATCGATCGGACCGACGGTCGGTAGGCGAGATGGTGAGGAAGCATGGAGAGGGAGGGAGAGACGTGTGTTATGGTATGTGAGTACTGGGAGATCATAAGTAGCAAGAGTGAGTGTCAGCGTGTGACTTTTGTTTTGTTCGTTTTGTTTATTGGAGAAGGTGAATCATACCCAGAATCATAGCGAAATTTAATGTAAACATAAAGTGAATGAATCGAACTGAGGTTTTGCGTGCATGCATGATCTGGAGCGTGGGGCTGCCTGAGCAGAGGTAGAGTGTTTGTATTGTTTATTTAATAGCTTGGGACGAACTGTGGCTTGGCTTGAATTTGCTGGAATTAAATTAATGTAAACATTTTTCCGAAGAATGCAATGAAATTTTGTTAAGCAGAGGCTGCCTAAGCAGAAGCTGCGTAAGCAGAAGTAGTGTTGTAGTTGTTGTTGTCTATTTAATTGCTTCGCTTTTGAGACGTTACCCAGAATCATAGCGAAATTTAATGTAAACATTAAGTGAATGAATCGAACTGAGGTTTTGCGTGCATGCATGATCTGGAGCGTGGGGCTGCCTAAGCAGAGGTAGAGTGTTTGTATTGTTTATTTAATAGCTTGGGACCGAACTGTGGCTTGGCTTGAATTTGCTGGAATTAAATTAATGTAAACATTTTTTCCGAAGAATACAATGAAATTTTGTTAAGCAGAGGCTGCGTAAGCAGAAGTAGTGTTGTAGTTGTTGTTGTTTATTTAATTGCTTGAAATCGAACTATAGTTTGATTCGAATTTTTGATGGAATTGAATTGTATTTAATGTTTTAATTGCACTTTAATGAAGGCATTGAGGAGAAAACTTTTTATTTTGTTGTTGCTCTTGTTGTTGGTTTTGTTTTAACATAGTAACTTTTTTGTTATCGTTAATTTCTGAATATAACGCTAAATATTATATCACACAATCATGCTATACATTATACACACAATACACAATTATGTATACTATACTGTAAGCGTATAAATTACTTATTGTTTGCTGTGTGTGTGTGTGTGTGTGTGTGTGTGTTTTGTTAAGGAATTCAAAGATATTAGTATGAGTCATTAATTTCCCAGAATTTATTTTGCAGAGACGCGTTTTGTATACTATTATTGTTGTTGAAAATTTAAGAGAGGTGAATCGCTATGACAGAGGAGTATAAAAGGAGTAACAAGTTATTACAGAACTTCATTAATCGTTTGATTCTACAAGACATTAAGCCGTGTGAACTCCAAATAACTTTTGATAAAAGACTCATATATTTTGTATAGTTTAAAATTATTAAATAAACTATAATTATATTTATAACTAAAGAAGTATATAAAAAATTATTTGCTAATATTCAAATTGGATGAAACGCATTAGTTTACAAAACTAAAACTCAGAGCACTCACAAAGAGTACATTAAAGTGTAAAGTAAAACTCAAAGTTTTTATAAAGAACGCTCAAATTTTTAGAAGACTGCAGTGAAATCTTCTTCATTAATATTATCATCATAATCATCATCAACAATAACGACATCTTCAGTTAAATCTTTTCAAAATGGAAGGATTCATTTGCAGTGAGTGTGGTGTTCGTTTCA